>CM072864.1:25342500-25627500 GCA_036937835.1 Pampus argenteus | reverse complement strand
TTCTCCCCGGACCCTTCGGGGAGAAACCCCAATTTCGCCTACGTTTCAAAGTGAGCACTCTGCGCGCCGGCCCTGTGAAAAAACCCAGTTTTTCCCACTGCTGAAGGCCAGACACCCTCCCCTGAGAGCATTTCCCCCTCCTGGCAGTGTGTCCTCCTTGCGCTCAGGCTCCCTGAAAAAAATTTTTTTTGTAGGCGAACCCTTTCTCCCCGGACCCTTCGGGGAGAAATCCCAATTTCGCCTACGTTTTTAAAGTGAGCACTCTGCGCGCCGGCCCTTTGAAAAACCCAGGTTTTCCCACTGCTGAAGGACAGACACCCTCCCCTGAAGGCATTCCCCCCTCCTGGCAGTGTGTCCTCTCTACACTCAGGCTCCCTGAAGGGAAGAAAAATCGTAGGCGAACCCTTTCTCCCCGGACCCTTCGGGGAGAATTCACAATTTCGCCTACGTTTTTAAAGTGAGCACTCTGCGCGCCGGCCCTTTGAAAAACCCAGGTTTTCCCACTGCTGAAGGACAGACACCCTCCCCTGAAGGCATTCCCCCCTCCTGGCAGTGTGTCCTCTCTACACTCAGGCTCCCTGAAGGGAAGAAAAATCGTAGGCGAACCCTTTCTCCCCGGACCCTTCGGGGAGAAATCCCAATTTCGCCTACGTTTTTAAAGTGAGCACTCTGCGCGCCGGCCCTTTGAAAAACCCAGGTTTTCCCACTGCTGAAGGACAGACACCCTCCCCTGAAGGCATTCCCCCCTCCTGGCAGTGTGTCCTCTCTACACTCAGGCTCCCTGAAGGGAAGAAAAATCGTAGGCGAACCCTTTCTCCCCGGACCCTTCGGGGAGAAACCCCAATTTCGCCTACGTTTCAAAGTGAGCACTCTGCGCGCCGGCCCTGTGAAAAAACCCAGTTTTTCCCACTGCTGAAGGCCAGACACCCTCCCCTGAGAGCATTTCCCCCTCCTGGCAGTGTGTCCTCCTTGCGCTCAGGCTCCCTGAAAAAAATTTTTTTTGTAGGCGAACCCTTTCTCCCCGGACCCTTCGGGGAGAAATCCCAATTTCGCCTACGTTTCAAAGTGGCCACTCTGCGCGCCAGCCCTGTGAAAAACCCATCTACAGTGGTATGAAAAAGTTTGGGCAACCCTTATCATTTTCGGGATTTTCCTTTATAAATCATTGGTTGTTCGGATCAGCAATTTCAGTTAAATATATCATATAGCAGACAAACACAGTGGTATTTGAGAAGTGAAATGAAGTTTATAGGCTTAACAGAAAGTGTGCTATAATTACTTAAACAAAAGTGGACAGGTGCATAAATTTGACCTACATACACAGGTGAAGCCAATCGTGAGAAAGGGTATTTCAGGTGGCCAGTAGTAAGTTGTTCTCCCTTTTGCATCTTCTCTGAGGAGTGGCACCATGGGAGCCTCAAAACAACTCTCAAATGACCTGAAAACAAAGATTGTCCAACGTCATGGTTTAGGGGAAGTATACAAAAAGCTGTCTCAGAGATTTAAGCTGTCAGGCCAAGAAAAATCTCAGAGAAGCAGAGGCGAAGGATGGTGAGAACATGCCACAAACAGAGTCGCTTGAGGTATGCTAAAGCACATTTGGATCTATCTATCTATCTATCTATCTATCTATCTAACACGTGGAATTCACATAGATTTGTTTGGTGGTAGGATGAGGTAGGATTCCAACGAGAGAGAGAGAAAGAGAGAGAGGAGGTTGAGGAGTCCCCTGGCAGTCTCGTCCTATGGCAGCATAACTAAGGGATGACCTGAGCCAGCCCTAACTTATAAGTCAGGGAAACTCTGAGAAACTCCTGTCTGTCTACAAAGGCAGCGGGGCAAGATGTAGCAGGGACGACAATAAGAAGAAGAGGGCCTGGGCAGAACTTAAGCGGGTAAAAAGAGAGCTTAAACACAGCATCAGGGAGAGCAAGGACAATAACAGGAGAAAACTGGAGCGCAAACTGGAAGACAATAACACCAGGGACGTCTGAAGTGGGATGAGAGAGATCACCGGTTTCCAGAGGAGAGGTGGGGGTGCAGCTGAGGGGGACGAGAGACGTGCTAACAAGCTGAACATGTTTTTCAATAGGTTCAACTCTATCCCACCCACCCCTCGCAACCCTTCTACTGCATCACAAAACAACAAAACGAAATTTGTCACCCTGGAGGAGGTGGTGGAAGAGAGGATGCTGGCAAAACTGCTAGCAATCAGGGACAATCCTTCCCACACCCTCCACAAAACACTGGGCGAGCTAAAGAGCAGCATTAGCGACAGACTCATTCAACCCTGCTGCTCTAAGGAACGATACAGGAGATCGCTCCTACCCGCTGCAATAAGACTGTACAACACAGCTACCTCGGCCAGAGCCACAATAACACAACTGAAATAACCTACTTTTTAACCTTTTTAAGGCTAAATATATGACACACTCCTATATTTACATATTATTATTATTATTATTATTATTATTATTATTATTATTATCATTATTATTATACACTGTTGCTACTATATATTGTAGTACTATTACTATGATTATCATTGTTTATTATTATTATTACTATATACTGTTATTATGTAACAGAGTTAAAGTAGAAATGATTCCACTTGCCATAGAAACGCACACACACACACTGACACAAGTGTCATTTGTCCTATGGACCTTGAAGGTAGCACCCCTGGGGTTCAGGGTTGTGCATCCCGGGGGACAGCAGTCAGAGCTTGCTGTCTACCTGGTAGGTGCACGCGTTGTGAGCTCTGTTATGTTTTATGCTAATTACACATGGTTAGCTAACCTGCACTCTCTTTTCATTTACAATTTACAGATGTGTATGTCCGTTTGTGGGAAACCAGGACTGACTGTATTTTAATTCTTCTGCCAGGTATATTATCTTCTGTTTTTATGTGTTAATTTTAATAATAACAGCAGTCTGACCTTGCTGTCTACCTGATGTGTATGTCCGTGTGTGTGGAAACCAGGACTGACTGTATTTTTATTCTTCTGCCAGAGTTATGTTCAAAATAAACGGCAAGTTCGCCAACAGAGAAGGTTGTCTTCTATAAAGTACACAACGCGACGAGAAGAGAGTACAAAAGCCGCTACAATGGTGCCGTGACCCGTGAACGAGCCGCACTTCATCTGCGGCCCTGCAAGCTCGACTCTTCACGTGACTGCTACATCAGTGTTTTATACACTCCTCTGTATCGTGAGTCCGGTTGTAAAAGTTAAAAGTTAGGTTTTGGACTGTGTTTTTAGCGTTATATGGTGGTCAGTTTGTGTCACACAGGAAAAAAACAACAAAAAAACAAAACAAAAAGGGGGTTTAATTGTGGATGTATCGTTGAACGTGCTAATGATATATTAATGTGTTTTATTATGTAAATCCACCTTTTTTTCTCACCTGGGGTAACTTAAAAAAAAGAAAGAAAAAAGGTTTAAAACTGTATAGGGTAATAGACTATTTAATAGACTAATTGCTGTATGCTGTTATAATTTTTTGATGAAAATGGATGAACATAATGTGTGAGGTATAGGTAGGGGTCTCTGGTCTTCGGCAGCAAGCCGCTGGAGGATTGGACTGCCGCTGATGTTCAGGTGAGGTTGGATGAACACCACCGAAAGAAGCGCCTCCAACAGCGTCAATCTTTCCACCCAGCTGGGAACCTGCAAACCAGCCAGAGTGGAAATGTTCTGCAGTGCCATGCTCAGACTGTGGGGGCGGCCCCTACCTCTCAACCAGTTACAGCCAGCAGAGTGTCGCAGTCTGAAGGGCAGTCGCTAGACCATGTTATCACTCTTCTTGAGCGGTTGCTGCAGCGAGAGACCTTCCGGCATTCCAGGTCGCCAAGGTCGGGTGCTGGCAGCCGTGGCAGGTCACGGGGGCCGTGTTCCATTTGTGGAGGTGATGACCATGACACCATGTCTCACTACAGGAGAGAGCGACTTTGTTTCCGCTGCTACGATACTGGACATTAGGCTGTGACCTGTCGGAGTGCTGCTCCTTCTGACTTACCTGCTGCCCAGCCTGGTGGTTCCAACCAGCAGGGAAACTAGTTGGCCCACATGAGCAGGGGAGTAATGTAGGGCCAGATAACAAGTCCCCACAAGAGTCTGATGATGTTGATCTTGAGTCAGTATACTCACAGTTCTGCTCCATAGCAGGTGATAACCCCACTGCGATTATCCAGTATACCCAAAAACTTTTGGCAACTGATGACCTTTTTCATGCTGATGTACTGATCCAAAATGCTGTAAACCTTCGAGCTATGCTTGACAGCGGCTCTAAAGCAGAGCAATGTTGTGTCCCCTGACTATATTTCCCCCACTTCAGTTGTCCTTGTCGGATGTGGAGGTTCTAGAACACACCCTGTTGGCCTGTGTGAGTTGTGGATGAGGGTGTTTGGATGTTGCTTCTCGGTTCCAACGTTCACCGTGGAGTGCCAAAGTGATGATCTCATACTTGGCAGCAATGTCATGAAACACCTCATCCGGGTGCTGAAGCACTCGAGAGGCTTCGGGGATAGAGTGTCTTCTTCTGATCAGGTTCCGGTAGAGGAGGGGAACCTGCTACAACTGTTGAACACTGTGGAGACACGGAGAGGAGATGAGTGTCCTGATAAGGTGGGCACTGTTAAACTCAAGCATGCAGTGACCCATGCAGTTTACCTGCTCAACTACATCTCTCAGCCGGCAGCACACGGTTGTGGAGCCAAGTGAGTCAAGAGCAGTGCCACGCTCAGTGATGGTGGGCCGTGTCGTGACACCACTGTGAGGCAATGGATGGGTCCCGGTGAGAGTCATTAACCCCCCCCCCCCCAAGACCAGTGACTTTGAGACGCAACTGCAAGATTGCTGACGTGTCACCATGTGTGGCACTGGAAGACTTTGACACTGACTACTTGTATGACTTTCCTGAAGAAATACAATGTTCTGTGACAAAGACCGTTGACAAATCTGACACAGATAGTTAGAAGAGCTTGACTGTTGATTTTGACTGTATCGAACGCAACTGGACTCAGGTATTTAACCTCTGTGGAGGCAGTCACATGATGTCATTGGCTCATTAGCACTCCATGTGCCCAACGACAGTCGTTTAGGGACAGTCGTTGGGGGTGGTGAAAGTTAGTTTCGACTTCGTTAGTGCTCTATTGTGTCATAACGACAGTCGTTAGAGTCACATGGGGCCTTTTGTGAATAGCTGTTGTTCTTAGAGGCTAAGTTGCTGACTCTCCTGGGAAGAGATTGCTTCTTTTACCCCTCTTTCAGTGAAATATTGCCAGCGAAATTAAAGACAGACAAAGAAAGAGGGGTAAAAGAAGCCATCTATGTGAAATTAGAAAAAACATCTTTAAACAGAGGAGGAGGTCTGCGACACCATCTATCTCCAATTTACAATGCTGCCCTTTCATCTCTTCCCAGGAGAATCAGCAACTTAGCCTCTAAGAACAACAGCCATTCACAAAAGGCCCCATGTGACTCTAACGCAGTGCTTCTCAATTATTTTCTGTTACGCCGCCCCTAGCAAGAAGAAAACAATTCGCGCCCCCCCCCCCACTCTCCCACGTGTCTATAAATAATATAATTTGTCTATAAAATTGTAATAAGTACACCTCTGCATAACATTGTATCCTCATCAACATTAAAGAAAAGAAAAAAGAAAGAACTATAGTTCAACTTACAACGAAGAATAACTTTATTAACATTGTTTTTTAGTCTGTAACAGAAAAGATTTTAAGTGCATCAATTTGCCTGAAATTTAAAAAATAAATAAATCCTAGTTTAAACTGTAAACATTTTTGACCAACTTATTGCGCCATTTGATACTTTAAAATAAAATTAAATAAAATAAAAAAATAAAAAAAATTAAATTCAGTTCAGCAACATTAACTCAGGAACACAATATATAAAACACTTTAACCTACAAAACAAAAATTAATGAAACAATGTGTTTTATCAAAATGAGGAAGTCAGGAGCACGTTTTGCAGTGCACAGCTTTTCTATGGTGTGGGGGTTTTTTGCACTGAGCAATTTGGTACGCCACCTTATATGATGCTAACAGTGCTCGCTGGTTTACTGAAGTAGCATTCACAAAGCGGGATGATTGTTGGCCGTATTAAAAAACTCCAGCGGCTTATCAGCGTGATCGGGGTGTAATGTGTTTAAGTGGCGTCTTAATTTATTTGGCTTCATGCTGTCCGCTGCCAGCATTTTTGGACACAGTAAACACACCGGTCTTTCCTCGTCTCCTACTGTAGTCACAGTGAAGCCAAGCGCTACATACGCTTCGTCATAGTTCCTCGTCTTAGCTTTTGGGTGACTTTCTTTTGTCTTATCTTCGTCTCTCTCCGCCTTTCTTTTCATCCCTGTTAAAAATTTCTTCATGTTGTCTCTTTAGGGTTTTGTTGTTGAATAAGGCCACCATAGATCTAATACTCTCTGCTCATACTCTGACAATGAGAGCGCCACTAGCGCCAACTACTGTAGTGGATGTGCAATTACATTTTATTTGAGTATGGCCAAAAAAAAAAAAAAAAAAAAAGCATGTTCCCCAGGGTTACACGCGCCCCCCCTGGCATCGCACTGCCCAGGGGGGCGCGCCCCACTATTTGAGAAGGACTGCTCTAACGACTGTCGTTATAACACAATTGAGCACTAACGAAGTCGAAACTAACTTTCACCACCCCCAACAACTGTCACTAAACGACTGTCGTTGGGCACATGGAGTGCTAATGAGCCAATGACATCACTGGCCATGTGACTGCCTCCACAGAGGTTAAATACCTGGGTTTCTACACCAGCTCGTTGGACTAGTCCCACCCTAGTCAAGATAGCATGAACTGATGAAGCCTCTTGGATGAGAGGTGAAAAGTCTTCAAAGACAAATAACCAAGTCCAGTTGCGTTCGATTTAATCTCCTTGAGATAACTATGACCTGGATGAATGAGAATATTCACAGGCTTATATGGACTGTACTGCTCGACCGACTCTTAATCCCACTCTCTCTGACCTGGGACTGCAAGACATTGACGTTGACGCGACTCACTTGTCCCCCTTCTGGAAGGCGAAGCTGGTCGACCTGCTGGTTAAGTATGAGTCCATCTTCTCTCGCCATAAGTTGGACTGTGGTAAAGCCAAAGACTTTGTCTACCGCATCCGACTAAGCCACAGCAAGCCCTTCAGACTTCCCTATCGGCAACTGTCCCCATCCCACTATGAGAAGCTGAGGGTGGCTTTAAATGAGATGGAGGAGCGTGACATCATAAGGAAGTCTACAAGTGAGTACGCATCACCCCTTGTTCTTGTCTGGAAAAAGAACGGTAATCTGCGGCTCTGCACTGATTTTCGGTGGCCGTGATGCACACCCTTTGCCTCACCAGGCTGATGCCCTGGCCGCCCTGGGGGGGGAATGCGTTCTTCTCAACCATGGATCTGACCTCTGGGTACTACAACGTGGAGGTCCATTAGGAGGATAAAAAGTTCACAGCATTCATCTCCCCATTTGGGCTATATGAGTACAACAGACTCCCGCAAGGAATTTGCAACAGCCCAGCCACATTCATGAGGATGATGATGACTATCTTTGGCGATCAAACTTTCTTGAGCCTCTTGTGCTATCTTGATGATATCCTGGTGTTTGCCCCCAATGAACAGCTGGCATTGCAGAGATTACAGATGGTGTTTAAGAGGTTAAACGCGCACAACCTGAAGCTGGCCCCCAAAAAGTGTCACTTCATGAGGACTTCAGTAAAGTTTCTAGGGCATGTTGTGACAAAGGAGGGGATCTCGACTGACCCAGAGAAAGTCAAAGCAGTTGTGGCACTAGGGGAGAGAGATTTAATGGTGAATGGAACTAACATCCCAGCTCCCACCAAGATCAGATCCTTCCTTGGGATGGTGGGGTTTTATCAGCAGTTATTTTGAGGGGTACTCTGGGATTAGCAAGCCTTTGTTTGCCCTGACATCTGGTGTGAAAAGGCCACGACGTACTAAGGGTAAATCAAATCAAATTTTATTTATATAGCCCAACATCACAAAATACATTTGTCTCAGAGGGCTTTACAATCTGTACAGGGAGTGACACCCTCTGTCCTTAGACCCTCAATTCGAGTGAGAAAAAACTTGTCCACCAAAAAACCTTTTAACAGTGAAAAAGGTGGAAGAAACCTCAGGAAGAGCCACAGAGGAGGGATCCCTCTCCCAGGACAGACAGACGTGCAATGATGTCACATGTACAGAACAAATCAACACACACATATTGTACACTCACGATGAATTATAGTGAATTACAATGGATGATAAAATGAGAATGTTTACAATGAATGATGAATTCTTACAGTAACAGTGAAACTTGTGATAGAGATACAGATGCACAGTAGCAAATCAATAACTAACTATAATCTGTAATGGGGATATGGTAACAATGATGACAGTGACAACGCATGCTGTAGACGCAACGCAGGACCACAGCAGCAGGCACAGTCCACAAGAACCTGCTGGACGAGAGAGCACAGAAACTCCGGGGAAGAAGTTTAGTTAGTAACATGATAGATAGATAGATAGATCAGATAGATCAGATAGATAGATTAGATGGATAGATAAGATAGATGGATAGATGGATGGATTAGATGGATTAGATAGATAGATAAGGAGAGAGAGAGAATGAGAGAGGCCTGTGAATATTCTCATTCATCCATAAACCATAAACGACTGTCGTTGGGCACATGGAGTGTTAATGAGCCAATGACATCACTGGCCATGTGACTGCCTCCACAGAGGTTAAATACCTGGGTTTCTACACCAGCTAGTTGGACTAGTCCCAGCCTAGTCAAGCGAGCATGAACTGATGAAGCCTCTTGGATGAGAGGTGAAACGTCTTCAAGAAAAATAACCAAGTCCAGTTGCGATCGATTTTGGATTGGATCGTGGAGCAAAGAGCGAGCGGGAGGAGCGTTTCGACCATCCATTTCACCATCCGACTCAGAGCAGTAACGCTAGCGGAGGAAATGAAAATTGAACATTTCCAAGGAGGTCCGTCTTGGTGCTGGCGTTTCATGAAATGGTGCAATTTTTCCATCCGGACCAGGACTACGGTAGCGCAGCGGCGTCCGGCGGATTGGTGTGAAAAGCTGGCGAATTTCCGGTCCTACTGCCAGAAGCACATCGACGAAAAGCGCATCCAGCCGCGCCACATCACCAACATGGACAAGGTGCCGCTAACTTTTGACATCCCGGTGAGTCACACGGTGGAGAAGAAGGGAACCAGCACTGTAGCGATACGCACAACGGGCTACGAAAAGGCTTCGTTTACTGTTGTGCTTGGCTGCCACGCTGACGGACAGAAACTGCCGCCGATGGTGATTTTTAAAAGAAAGACTTTGCCTAAAGAAGCGTTTCCAGCAGGCGTCATAATAAAGGCAAAAGAAAAGGGCTGGATGGACGAGGATAAGATGAAGGAGTGGCTGAGGCAGGTTTATGTAAGGAGACCGGGAGGTTTTTTCCACACATCACCGTCGCTTTTGATTTGTGACTCTATGCGAGCGCATCTCACAGCAGATGTGAAACAGGAAGTAAAGCAGATGAACGCTACGCTTGCTGTTATTCCGGGAGGTTTGACTAAGGAACTGCAACCGCTGGACATCGGTGTGAACCGGCCGTTCAAAGTGAGGCTGCGAGCGGCGTGGGAGCGCTGGATGACCGAAGGAGACCACAGCTTCACTAAGAGTGGTAGGCAGCGCCGGGCGAGCTACGCCACAGTTTGCCAGTGGATTGTGGATGCTTGGGCTAACGTGTCTGCTGGCACTGTGGTTCGAGCTTTTGGAAAAGCCGGCATCATTTCCGAGGATCCGCACGGCACAGAAAGTGACTCTGACAGTGAGGAAAGCGAACCTGCCATGTTGGATTTAGCGCAGCTGTTCGATTCTGAGACGGAGGATGAGGACTTTGATGGATTTGATTAATGACTGTTACCAGTAATGTGCTTGTTTTTACCATGCCGACGCCGATCTATTTTTTAAATACCTTACACACTTGTATGCGTGTGTGTTGTTGTAAGGCGGACGTACGCCTATTTATTATTTATTAGAAAATATTATTATTTTGTAATTTATACTTGACTAAAGCACAACCAAACTCAGTTTTGCTCCCGATCTATTTTTTAAATACGCACACTTGTATGCGTGTGTGTTGTTGTAAGGCGGACGTACGCCTATTTATTATTTATTAGAAAATGTTATTACTTTGTAATTAATACTTGACTAAAGCACAACCAAACTCAGTTTTGCTCCCGATCTATTTTTTTAATACGCACACTTGTATGCGTGTGTGTTGTTGTAAGGCGGACGTACGCCTATTTATTATTTACTAGAAAATATTATTATTTTGTGATTAATACTTGACTAAAGCACAACCAAACTCAGTTTTGCTCCCGATCTATTTTTTTAATACGCACACTTGTATGCGTGTGTGTTGTTGTAAGGCGGGCGTACGTATGGTAGTAGAGGAGGATATGTACGGTATATAAAACGTGCGCCCTATCGTCAGGTGCGCCCTATGTGTGTGTTAAATACAGAAATGGCACACATAAATGATACTGCGCCTTTTCATACGGTGCGCCTTTTGGTCGTGAAAATACGGTACACTATAAGCACACGGAAATAAACTTCCTGGACACCACAACTTTCTTTGGTCCCCCCAACAATAACAAAAATACACTACAAACCCTACCCAATGTAACCAGTGATGACATGTATAGTTGCATGTCGTCATTTCACCGCTGGTTGTCGAGGTGGTGTCCAGATAATGATGTGGGCTTTATAAATAATTGGACACCTTTCTGGGGAAAACCTGGTCTGATTAGGAGAGACGGCATCCATCCCACTTTGGATGGAGCAGCTCTTATATCGAGAAACATGGCCAAGTTTATTAGTCGATCTAATCCATGACAATCCAGAGTTGAGACCAGGAAGCAGAGCTGCAGTCTTACACGCTTCTCTGCGCCTCCACTGGAGCAGCTGCCCACCCAATCATCTAGTATAGAGACTGTGTCTGTCCCCCGTCCACCTGCATTATTTAAAGATAAAACATACAGAAGAGGAGTAAATCATAAAAACTTAATAAAAATTAAATCAACATCTCCAAGAGTCCAAAACAAGATAATTAAATGTGGACTCTTGAATATTAGGTCCTTGTCCTCTAAAGCTGTTTTAGTCAATGAATTAATATCTGACTGATATTGATTTATTCTGCCTCACTGAAACCTGGTTGCAGGAGGATGAATATGTTAGTTTAAATGAATCCACTCCCCCCAGTCATTGTATTACTCATATTCCTCGAAGTACTGGTCAAGGTGGTGGAGTTGGAGCCATATTTGACTCTAGTTTACTCATTAATCCTAAACCTAAACTAAATTATAATTCTTCAGGCTGGAACACAGTGAATGGAGTGCTGCTTGGGTATTGCAAAAAGTGTATCCCTCAGGTGCTCTTCAGTCAGGGAGATCCATAACTTATTGCAAACAGAAAACTGAGGCACTCGTGAGGGTAAGATTACTTAAAATGCCTTTATTGATACATGGCTAATGTATTAAAAGCGTGTCTACGCGTTTCAGCCAAACTGGCCTTCATCAGGACAAGAATGAAATGTTTGTCAGATAGCTCAATTCACAGTTAAATAGATAATTACAGACAGCTGCTCAGTGTGAGCAGGTAGGAGGTCACATGACTTGAACAGCATGATCTGCCAATGACAAAGCAGAGGGTGAAAGGCTCTGTACAAAAAAAGATATATATTTTTTTCTTTTTCTGTACAGAGCCTTTCACCCTCTGCTTTGTCTTTGGCATTTTAAGTAATCTTACCCTCACGAGTGCCTCAGTTTTCTGTTTGCAATAAATAATTCATTTGAAAGTCTCGTTCTCGTTCTATTTTCAGAATTTGCATCAGGCTTGGTCGTTAAAACAGATGAAGTAATTGTTGTAGGTGATTTTAATATTCATGTCGACAACTATAGTGATAGTCTTAGTACTGCATTTATCTCTTTGTTAGACTCAATTGGCTTCTGTCAGAGTGTAAACAAACCGACTCATTGTCTGAATCACACTCTTGACCTTATACTCTCATATGGCATTGAAATTGATCATCTAATAGTCTTTCCACATAATCCTATTCTATCTGACCATTATTTAATAACCTTTGAGTTCATATTTTAAATCTAGAATAGGATTTAAAATTCTTCTATTAACTTACAAGGCTCTTCATGGTCAGGCACGATTATATCTAAAAGAGCTCATAGTACCTTACCACCCCACTAGAACACTGCACTCCCAGGATGCTGGGTTCCTTGTGGTTCCTATAGTGTCTAAAAGTAGATTAGTTCTTCTGTGGAATAAACTACCACTCTGTGTTCGGGAGGCAGACACGATCAACACCTTTAAGAGTAGACTTAAGACTTTCCTTTTTGATAAAGCTTATAATTAGGGCTGGCTCAGGTCATCCCTTAGTTATGCTGCCATAGAACTAGACTGCTGGGGGACTCACATACTCTCTCGTTCTCTCTCTCTCATTCTCTCTCTCTCCTTATCTATCCATCTATCTAATCCATCTAATCCATCTATCTATCTATCATGTTACTAATTAAACTTCTTCCCCGGAGTTTCTGTGCTCTCTCGTCCAGCAGGTTCTTGTGGACTGTGTCTGCTGCTGTGGTCCTGCGTGGCGTCTTCTGCATGCGTTGTCACCGTTATCATTGTTACCACATCCCCATTACAGTTTATAGTTAGTTAATGATTTGCTACTGTGCATCTGTTTCTCTATCACAAGTTTCACTGTTACTGTAATAATTCATCATTTATTGTAAACATGTAACTTCTTAAATGCACCATGCGAAGTACATGGTGCTGTCTTACACCCAACATGACTCAATATCTTACAGTCAAGTCCTGTGACCCTGCATCTTTGTGTAGACCCCGCATCTGTTTACACTTGTGTTGTCTTAACATAATTATCTAAATCATAAAACAGACATGCATTCACTAATTTTCAATAGTTTATACATTTTTGACATTTACTCTCAAGGTCCCCCTCCTCAATGGCCTTTTTCTTTTGCTGAAACAAGCTAGTGTAGGACCCAAATGCAGCACAACAGCAAGGGATACTTAATAATAGTCTTTATTGAGGAACTCACAGCAGGTGATATGGCAGGTGAGAGAGAGGGAATAAGTCCTGAGTTCAATCGGAGAGTCTGTGGCAACGAACTGGAGCAGGGGGACAGACTGCCCGGGGAAACCTCCAAACAGCCAGGGAAACAGGCAGACAGACACCAGAAACACTGAGGCAGAACTCGTGGTCGAGGACAAAAGGCTGAGGTAATTACCAGGGCAGAGACAGACGAGCAGGTCCAAGGCAGGCAGGGTCGGCAACAGGAGATCAGTCCGGAAAACAATGCTGGAAAGACTTGCATGACACGAAGAACAATCTGGCAAAGAGTGTCTGGAGGTTGGAGCTTAAATACAGGGTTGATTACTGATGAGGAGCAGGTGTGGGAGGCGGGAGAAACCATGGTGACTGATGAAGAGGCGGGGCTGACAGGTGAGTGGAAAGTTACTGGGTACAGGTAAGAGGGAGAATCAGGCAGGGGACCAGAGTGAATTGTGACACTTGCCACATCTCTTCGGCCTTTCTCTTGAGCCATCCATCCACCTTCTTATATACAACCGTATGCCTTTTTGTGAACAAATTATCAAATCATTGACATTTCCTTTCTTTCCTGAAATATTTTGAGCTCAAGGGGTTTGGTGGGAGATGGCACTTTGGTTGAACAAACATTATAATCCTTGGGTTGTTGGTGACGGGCTGGTTCTGCCTCACCGGATGGGCTTCACTGTAAAATGAAAGAGTTATGAGGTTAGACATATAAATTGGGCCTTTTGTCAGACTTATGACATATTGTCATATTGTATTATCTTTAAAAAATGTTAACATACAATACATAATATAAAAAATATACTCTGTTTTCACAAGTACACAGTAAGTTGGGTACATGTTTCCCATGGCACCATTATATCTAAACTGTGTTGTGCAAAACAGCACAATGAATTAGTCCACCTCCTCTAACTCTAGCACAAAAAATACTCAACTTTTTAGCAGAAATGAAACAGAAAAAAAGTGGGCTACAGTTTCACATTCAGCAAAAAAAAAAAAAAAATCTATCTATCTATCTATCTATCTATCTATCTATCTATCTATCTATCTATCTATCTATCTATCTATCTATCTATCTATCATGTTACTAATTAAACTTCTTCCCCGGAGTTTCTGTGCTCTCTCGTCCAGCAGGTTCTTGTGGACTTTGTCTGCTGCTGTGGTCCTGCGTGGCGTCTTCTGCATGTGTTGTCACTGTCATCATTGTTGCCATATCCCCATTACAGATTATAGTTATGTAATGATTTGCTACTGTGCATCTGTATCTTTACCACTAGTTTCACTGTTACTGTAATATTTCATCATTCATTGTCATTATTCTTATTTTATCATTGTCATTATTTATCACTATTATTCATTGTGAGTGTACAATATGTGTGTGTTGATTTGTTCTGTACATGTGACATCATTGCACGTCTGTCCGTCCTGGGAGAGGGATCCCTCCTCTGTGGCTCTTCCTGAGGTTTCTTCCACCTTTTTCCCTGTTAAAAGGTTTTTTGGTGGACAAGTTTTTCCTCACTCGAATTGAGGGTCTAAGGACAGAGGGTGTACTCCCTGTACAGATTGTAAAGCCCTCTGAGACAAATGTATTTTGTGATTGTGGGCTATATAAATAAAATTTGATTGATTGATTGATTGATAAAAGGAAAGACCCTTCTTGCATCGGGGGGTTACCCTCATAAATATCTGCTTTACTCCCCTTCTACACCGTGGCTGGTACCAACATCTCCGGGACAGAGAGAAATGTCAAAACTCAAACATATATCAACCTATCAGGAGGCAGTCTCCTAAGTAGGACAAAGTTCATACAAAGTTAAAGACAAAAATATAATTGTAAAATAAAGGTTACAAAGAATTTTTCTAATACAGTTCCACTGACTGCATTTGCATTGCGCTCAAAATCATTCCTGCCACACAATGAATCAAGTATTTCTGTTCTATTCTATTCATAAGGTGGGTGCAATGGTTTGTTTGGTCCACTAGATGGAGGCAAGCGACCACAGATCACAACAGTGATGTATTTGGATCTGTAGTTTTTAGTCTGTTGGTTGGTTTTTAGACAGGAAGCAGGGGGCAGAGTGACACGCAGTAAATTAGCCGTCCGTTGCGGGATTTGAACCGAGGCCAGCTGCAGCGAGGACTATAGCCTCCACACATGGGGTGGCCAGCCGTGAATACCTGTAACGCGCTGACAGCCAATCAGAATGCCGCTGTCCTTGGTACTAAATTTTGCTTTCCCTGGCAATAGTGCTGAACTGCTGGACCAGTTGTGTAAAATTTCACATGTAAGACAGGTTAAAATCTACACCATTTTAGTATGAAATTAATGAGAAATTTATATAGATATACACAAACAATATAGTACTGATAAATGAATTGGTGTAATGCAGGGGTCTCAGATTCGCGGCCCCCGGGACGATAATTTGCGGCCCGTCTTAATATGAAAGATTAATGTTAGTGCGGCCAGCAAAATTGATATGAATGACACTTGTTGTGTGCGGAGCTGAATGAACCAATCACGGTTAGGTATATGGCTCTGGTGGGCGGGACATCGGCAAGGCTGTCCGGTGGCTCAGCTGCGCGCAGGAGAAGCCGTGAAGCCCCTCTCAAGGCCCCGGTATGCTTCTGTGCAATCGCCGTAGTACGCCGCGTTCCGCATCGGAGGATTGCAGCATAGTAGTTACGCCAGCTCTGTAAAGCTCCACCTCGCTACAAGTCTGCCCCGGAGGACACGAAGAAGAGTGTCGTCTCTCTCTCTCTGCGTGTGTGCGAGTCGCAGGGGCCACACACACAGCCTGTGCAAAGCGCAGGATGAAAAACGGACTTTTAAATGAATATAAACTTCATTAAAAGAAGACATGTCTGGGCAAAAGTGGACGTTTTGACACCGTATTTACAGACACGGATCCACAGCGTCTCGCTGCTTCATGTGTACTATGTGTACTTCAATAAGTCCAAGTACAGGTCCAGACTTACTGATGAGCACCTTCAACCCTACTGAGGGTCTCCACTGCTTCTTCCCTCAAGCCAAATGTGGCTCCCCTATGTGAGAAGAAGCGCTGCAGGTCTCTAGCAGCAAGAAGTAGGCAGGAGAAGCCTTGTTCAGAACAGTTCAGGTTTAATGTTATATTCATGTTCAGAAAGTTTAAGGTTAAATAACTATTAATACAGACATTTGAAACTGAATAAAAATATAATTAATTTCTCTAATCAGCCAGTCAGTCAGTTAATATGTGGTTTCTTCAGTGGTCTGTATCTGTTGTATCATTTTTAATTTTATTTGTTTATTTAATTCATTATTTTGTTAAAAATAAAGGCATTTGAGAACATTGGAATGTTTTATCAGCACTTTTCTTGTGGAAATCCTGATGCGGCCCAGCCTTACCCAGACTCTGCCTCCAGCGGCCCCCAGGTCAATTGAGTTTGAGACCCCTGCCTTACCAAGTACAGCATCAATATGCTTTGTTGCCTCCTCTATGAACTGAGCATGTTTTATGGCCTTAACAAGTTTGTCTAAAGAGCAAACAAACAAAAAACAACTACTGTTCAGCACATATGTTTCTCAACTTAAATCATGAGATTTTCATCAATGGAGGTGAATACTGAACTTACTGGACTCAGTACGTCGTACAAGGAGCTGGTGCCCAACAACATCTCTGCCTATGTCTCGGACACGTGCCCAAAGCTCCACTGTCAAGGCCTTGAATCCCCTTTCACTAAGCCTCACACCACACGGCTTAATGTTGGACAGATATTTTAAGAATGCCAAAACACCCATTAAATATATCCGTTGGGTTGTGGGTTTGAACCCTCTTTGTTGCAGGTTGGCTACAAACCTTAAAGGTAAAAAATAAGCATTAGTTCATGTCCTCTCATAGTCAATAGACAATCACAGATAATTCTTCAAATTTTGTAAACTTACCCTCTGACTCTTGAAATATCCTGCAGGAACAAGAGATTTCCATTTGGATTGGGGGTGTTTGCCATGAAGTGGAGGAGGTGGAACACATGAGTTGCACTCTGCTTTGCTTTTCCCTGAATTTTCCTGGGAGGGTTGGCACCTTCCACGTGGCCTTTAAAGTCGTTCAACAGTTTCACTGAGGGACATGTAAATACATAATTAGACATTAAACAATTGTAAATATGAAACAGTAAGATTCATAATCCTAAATGTTTTGATAGAAATGTGATATTCACCATAAGCAAACATCAAAACTTAACGTCCAGAACTGGTCACATTGATATGTAGATAGAATGAAATGACCCTCAAATTTGTACGCATTGTACGCTCCTGAATATTAGGTCCTTGTCCTCTATACATAAGATGGCGGCGCGCAACAGTGCAGCGGCTTCTCGTGCTCCCGGGGTCAAGCCCTCTTTTAGTACTTTTACCGTTGGTCCCGAGGCCAACTGCACTCGTGTTGCTTGTGTTAGCAAGCGTATTATGTATAGCCGAACCAAACTTTTCAAAATAAAGGACGGTTCGGTCAGAGAAACAACAACAACAGCGGCCCTCGGACTCAGGGCCTTGCTGGGCAGACTGCAGCTCCTGAGGACATCGGGCTGGCGCAGAGGTGCCCGCTGGACAAACGGCAAGCGGAAGCGGTGTGCAAGGAAGCAGAAGACTGGTAAACGGAGCGGACTGCTAGCCAGGCTAAAAGCTAATGCGGGGAGACCACCGATCCCGCCACTGTTCCTCTCCAATGTCCGTTCTCTGGACAACAAGATGGACCTGCTTTGACTGAGGCTGAGGGCTTCCCGTGAGATGAGGAACTGTGCGGTGCTTTGTCTCACGGAAACCTGGCTGAACGACAACATGCCGGACTCAGCCTTTCAGATCGACGGCCGGCTTCTCTTCCGAGTGGACCATAACCAGCAGTCGGGGAAAGCCCGCGGGGGCGGATTATGTGTCTACGTGAACAAAGGTTGGTGTACGAACTGTGCTTTGGTGAACAGCCACTGCTCCGAGGCAGTAGAGTATATGACTGTGAAGTGTCGGCCACACTATTTGCCTCGTGAGTTTACGGCGGTGTTTGTCATGGCTGTTTACATCCCGCCGGGTGCTAATGCTAACAAAGCGATTAAGGAGCTAAACGACATCATCAGCTCGCTCCAGCACAAGCACCCGGAGGCATTTTACGTGGTTGCGGGGGATTTTAATCACGTAAACCTGACAGACACTCTGCCTAAGTTTCACCAGCATGTCACCATACCGACAAGAGGAGATAACACGCTGGACCGTGTTTACACCAACAAAAAAGACGCATACAGAGCTGTCCCCCACCCCCACCTGGGCCTCTCCGACCACATCTCCATCGTGCTGGTCCCCGCCTACCGTCCTCTGCTCAGACGCCACACGCCAACACAGAGGACTATCACCGTGTGGCCCAGTGATGCCGCCCTGACACTGCAGGACTGTTTCCAGTGCACAGACTGGCAAATCTTCAGGGAGGCAGCTGCCCTGGAGGGACAGGTGGACCTGGAGGAATATACGTCGGCTGTCCTCGGCTACATCAGTAAGTGTGCAGAGGATGTCACCACCACCAGGACAATAACAGTCTACCCGAACCAGAAACCCTGGCTGAATGTGGAGGTGAAGTCTCTGCTGAAAGCCAGGGATGCTGCGTTCAAGTCAGGTGACAGACTGGCACTCAGAGCGGCTAGGAGACGGCTGATAGCAGGAGTAAAGAGGGCCAAGGCCGCATACGCCCGGAGGATCGAGGGACATTTTACATCTAACGATCCACGGAGTATGTGGAGGGGCATAAAGTGCATCACAGACTACAGCACCAGAGATGCACAGTGCCCCAGGGAACCCTCTCTGCCGGACGCTCTCAACACTTTCTACGCCCGCTTTGATGACCCAAACGCATCCCCCAGCACTAGACTCACTCCACCACCAGGTGAAGAGCCTCTCAGCGTGACCCCAGCAGAGGTGAGGAGAACCCTCCAGAGGATTAACCCACGCAAAGCTGCGGGTCCCGATAACATCTCCGGGAGGCTGCTGAGGAGCTGTGCACACCAGCTGACAGATGTCCTGACAGACATCTTTAACACCTCCCTCCAACAAGCAGCGGTCCCTACCTGCCTGAAGACTGCCACAATCATCCCCATCCCCAAAACCTCCACAGTGACAGGCCTGAATGACTATCGGCCGGTTGCCCTCACACCGATAGTCATGAATTGCTTCGAGAGACTGGTGATGGCCCACATCAAAGACTGCATCGACGTCACTGTGTACCCACACCAGTGTGCATAGAGGAAGAATCGATCCACAGAGGATGCCATTTCTTCTGTGGTCCACACAGCCCTCACCCACTTAGAGAAGAAGGACTCTTATGTTCGCCTGCTCTTTGTGGACTTCACGTCTGCATTCAACACCATCAGACCGCAGACCCTGGTTTCAAAACTGACCATACTCGGGCTGAGCTCTACACTCTGCAACTGGGTGCTGGACTTCCTTTCGAAAAGGCCGCAGTCTGTGAAGATCCACGACATATTCTCCTCCACTATCACCCTCAGCACAGGCTCCCCCCAGGGTTGTGTGCTGAGCCCCCTTCTGTTCACTCTGCTCACACACGACTGCTCAGCCAGACATCCGAGCTGTCTGATCGTGAAGTTCGCAGATGACACAGCTGTGGTTGGACGAATCGCTAACAGCGATGAGTCAGGCTACAGGCAGGAGGTGGAACACCTGGAGGGTTGGTGCAGAGAAAACAACCTCTGCATCAACGTGAAGAAGACCAAGGAGATGATCGTGGACTTCAGAAGGGGCAGACATCTCCCCCCTCCCCTGCACATCGGAGGGACAGCGGTGGAAGTGGTCTCCAGCTTCAGGTACCTGGGCGTGAACATTGCAAACGACCTCACCTAGAGCACTAACACTTCCTATCTGATTAGGAAGGCACACCAGCGCCTCTACTTCCTCAGGAAGCTGCGGCGTGCTGGACTAGGGAGCTCAGTCCTGACCTCCTTTTACAGATGTGTGGTGGAAAGCGTCATGTGCACCTGCATCACCGTGTGGCACGGCAGCTGCTCTGCAGCAGAGAAGAAGGCTCTGCAGAGGGTGGTCAAAGCTGCACAGAGGACTGTGGGATGCAGCCTACCCACCACCACGGACACTTACACCTCCAGGTGCAGGAAAAGGGCCTCCTGCATCATGAAGGACCCCACTCACCCCGCACATGCTCTGTTTGCCCCTCTCCCCTCGGGCAGGAGGCTGCGGAGCATTAAGAGCAGGACCACCAGACTGAGGAACAGCTTCTTCCCAGAAGCTGTGAGACTGTTGAACTCTGGAGGACCCCCGTAGCCCCTGCCCCCCATCCCCAACCCCACCTCCACTCCCACCCCCCATCCCCCATCTGGACCCCACCACCACAGATGCACAGACAATAACACAAAAATACTTGCACTGTAATCACTTTTCTTTGCACATTGCAGTTGTTTGCACAACCTGGACACTCATGCACGCACATCACCATGGTGTTACACTGTTACTGTTTTTCTATTCATTGTATATACTTTTTCTTAAATGTAAATGTGCCTTTACCTTTATATTTTATGTTCTATATATACATATTTATATATATATTTTATTTTAATTTTTAATTTTTTAATTTTATTTTATATTTGGATAATTGGGCTGCTCCAGGACCAGGGGAAACCAATTTCGTTGCATCCCATGTTTACATGTGTTGTAATGACAATAAAAAATCCTTGAATCCTTGAATCCTTGAATCCTAAAGCTGTTTTAGTAAATGAATTAATGTCTGACTATGATATTGATTTATTCTGCCTCACTGAAACCTGGTTGCAGGAGGATAAATATATTAGTTTAAATGATTCCACTCCCCCCAGTCATTGTAATACTCATATTCCTCGAAGTACTGGTCGAGGTGGTGGAGTTGGAGCCATATTTTACTCTAGTTTACTCATTAGAGTTTAGGTTTTTAGGTTTAGGTTTTTTGGTGGGCAAGTTTTTCCTCACTCGAATCGAGGGTCTAAGGACAGAGGGTGTCACTCCCTGTACAGATTGTAAAGCCCTCTGAGACAAATGTATTTTGTGATTTTGGGCTATATAAATAAAATTTGATTTGATTTGATTTGATTAATCCTAAACCTAAACTAAATTATAATTAATTTGAAAGTCTCGTTCTTAGCCTGACTCACCCAATCTGGAAAACATTACAGCCAATATGATTTGTTATATTATATCAAGCTCAAGGTCCTTATTCTGAATTTCTATCTGAATTTGCAGAATTTGCCTCAGGCTTGGTCGTTAAAACAGATAAATAATTATTGTAGGTGATTTTAATATTCATGTCGACAACCATAGTGATAGTCTTAGTACTGCATTTATCTCTTTGTTAGACTCAATTGGCTTCTGTCAGAGTGTAAACAAACCGACTCATTGTCTGAACCACACTCTTGACCTTATACTCTCATATGGCATTGAAATTGACCATTTTTTAATAACCTTTGAGTTCATACTACTGGACTATAAGCCTTTTTTCAGAAACTCCTACAGCAGATGTTTATCTGACAGTGCTGTAGCCAAATTTGAGGAAACGATTACTATAGTATTAAATTCAATGCCATGTCTTAATGTTACAGAGGACTTAGCAGCTTCCTGTAGCCCCTCACACATAGATCAGCTCGTTAATAATACTACAGACACATAACAGACAACTCTTGACTCTATTGCACCTCTGAAAAGGAAGACAATAAAACAGAGGAGGTTAGCACCATGGTATAGCCAGCACACTCACAAATTAAAGCATAAGGCACGTAAATCTGAACGTAAATGGCGTGCCTCTAAACTGGAAGAATCTCGTCTAGCCTGGCAAGATAATCTTGCAAATTAATAGAAGGCTCTGCGTAATGCCAGAACAGCCTATTATTCCTCATTAATTGAGGAAAATAAGAAAAACCCCAGGTTTCTCTTCAGCACTGTAGCCAGGCTAACAGAGAACCACAGCTCTATTGAGTCATCTATTCCTTTAAGCCTAACTAGTAATGACTTCATGAGCTTCTTTAATGATAAAATTCTAAATATTAGAGACAAAATTCATCACCTTTTGCCCTCAACAGGCACTCATCTGAAATTGGATACAGCAAGCTTGGAAATAACTATAAAACCTGATATATATTTAGACTGCTTTTCTCCCGTCGACAATAGACAAATAACTACAATAATTTCTTCATCTAAGTCGTCAACCTGTCTCTTAGACCCCATCCCAACCAGTCTGCTTAAAGATGTATAACCTTTAGTTAGCCCTTCCTTATTGAATATGATTAATCTGTCTTTATTATCAGGATATGTACCACAGTCCTTTAAAATAGCTGTGATTAAGCCTCTTCTTAAAAAAAACAACTCTAGATCAAGAGGTTTTAGCCAACTACAGGCCAATATCAAACCTTTCATTC
This sequence comes from Pampus argenteus, assembly GCA_036937835.1. Classification (NCBI taxonomy): domain Eukaryota; kingdom Metazoa; phylum Chordata; class Actinopteri; order Scombriformes; family Stromateidae; genus Pampus; species Pampus argenteus. The sequence continues at coordinate 25,604,874 of CM072864.1, read as the reverse complement.
ATCTCTAAGGTACTTGAGAAAGCCGTAGCCAATCAGCTATGTGATTTTCCCACACAAACAGCTTATTCGAGGAGTTTTAGTCAGGATTTAGAGTAAATCATAGCACAGAGACCGCACTAGTCAAAGTTACAAACGACCTCCTAATGGCATCAGACAAAGGACTCATCTCTGTACTTGTCCTATTAGATCTTAGTGCCGCAAGGTCCCACAAGGTTCTGTATTATTAGCTTCTTTTCAGTTTATATATGCTTCCTCGAGGGAACATTATTAGGAATCATTCAATTAACTTTCACTGTTATGCCGACGACACCCAATTATATTTATCAATCAAGCCTGATGAAACCAATCACTTGACTAAACTTCAAGCATGCATTAAGGACATAAAAAATTGGATGACCCACAATTATCTGATGCTAAATTCAGATAAAACTGAAGTTCTCGTAATAGGACCCAAACACCTTAGAAACTATCATTCCAGAGATTTAGCCTTAGACGGGATCACCCTGGCCTCCAGCTCCACCGTAAAAAATCTTGTTTTTGATCAGGATTTGTCCTTTAATGACTATATAAAACAACTTTCGAGGACTGCATTCTTCCACTTACGTAACATTGCAGAAAATCAGACGCATCATTTCTCAAGCGGATGCAGAAAAACTAGTCCACGTGTTCTGACAGGAACCAAGATCAGAGATCACATCTCTCCCATTTTGGCTTCCTTGCACTGGCTACCCGTTAAATCTGGAATAGAATTTAACATTCTTCTACTAACATATAAAGCTCTTCATGGTCAGGCACCATCATATCTAAAAAAGCTCATAGTACCTTACCACCCCACTAGAACATTGCGCTCCCAGGATGCTGGGTTCCTTGTGGTTCATATAGTGTCTAAAAGTAGATTGGGAGCCAGAGCTTTCAGCTATCAAGCTCCTCTTCTGTGGAATAAACTACCACTCTGTGTTCGGGAGGCAGACACGGTCAACACCTTTAAGAGTAGACTTAAGACTTTCCTGTTTGATAAAGCTTATAATTAGGGCTGGCTCAGGTCATCCCTTAGTTATGCTGCCATAGAACTAGACTGCTGGGGGACTCACATACTCTCTCGTTCTCTCTCTCTCATTCTCTCTCTCTCCTTATCTATCCATCTATCTAATCCATCTATCTATCATGTTACTAATTAAACTTCTTCCCCGGAGTGCTCTCTCGTCCAGCAGGTTCTTGTGGACTGTGTCTGCTGCTGTGGTCCTGCGTGGCGTCTTCTGCATGTGTTGTCATCGTTATCATTGTTACCATATCCCCATTACAGTTTATAGTTAGTTAATGATTTGCTACTGTGCATCTGTTTCTCTATCACAAGTTTCACTGTTACTGTAATAATTCATCATTCATTGTAAACATTCTCATTTTATCATTGTCATTGTTTATCACTGTTATTCATTGTGAGTGTACAATATGTGTGTGTTGATTTGTTCTGTACATGTGACATCCATTGCACGTCTGTCCGTCCTGGGAGAGGGATCCCTCCTCTGTGGCTCTTCCTGAGGTTTCTTCCACCTTTTTCCCTGTTAAAAGGTTTTTTGGTGGGCAAGTTTTTCCTTACTCGAATCGAGGGTCTAAGGACAGAGGGTGTCACTCCCTGTACAGATTGTAAAGCCCTCTGAGACAAATGTATTTTGTGATTTTGGGCTATATAAATAAAATTTGATTTGATTTGATTTGATTTGATTTGATTTGATTTGATTTGATTTGATGTACAAAACAAATCAACAGACACACGCTCTGGCTCCCAATCTACTTTTAGACACTATAGGAACCACAAGGAACCCAGCATCCTGGGAGCGCAGTGTTCTAGTGGGGTGGTAAGGTACTATGAGCTCTTTTAGATATGATGGTGCCTGACCATATATATATATATATATATATATATATATATATATATATATATATATATATATATATGTGTGTGTGTGTGCGTGTGTGTGTGTGGGTGGGTGTATTTTTTATACATTTGCCTGAATTCTGTTTATATTCCTGTGTGTACATATGCATTTTATCTATTTACCTCATGTGTGATGGTGTGCATATTAACTTGTGTGTATACTAACCTTAACATTTGTTTTATTATAGTTTCGCACTTTTTCTATGAGCACTTTTATAGCACTTATTTTAGCTTATTTTATCATCAATTGTTTTATTATTTATTTATTTATCTATTTTAACTACAAAAGTATAAAAATGTACAAAAAATCTATATGTACACATTTTCTACTCGAGTGTGCATCCTTCTCCCAAAGGCTGCCATGAATTTATCTAGAGACCCTGGGAGACTGGAGTATATTGCCCTCCCTGCCCAGTGGCCCACACAACACTAGCCGTACAGAGTATAGGGGGGATATTTTATAACCCTCCCTTAAAACTTTTAAATCAATTAATATTTTTATTTTAATAAAAATTACTCTCCCAGGAGCTCCGTGAGCCCGTACCTTCGGAGTACCCCTCAACCGAAAGGGAACTGCGTCCATCACTAACCTAACCCTGCCAGTGCCTCTGAGCCCCTGAGACAAGGTTTTATCCCTCAGTATCCCCTCTACTTTCGTGACCTTTTACATTTAAATATATTTCTTTTAAACAACCCAATTTTATCTTCTTTTAGAAGGAAGGAGGCGCTTGTGCACATTCCCTTTTGAGTTTCCACCTTTCTTTTCCCCCCTTCCTCAGCGACACAATTTTACCCCCCCCCCAAACAGGGGCTGCTTCCAACAACTTCGCTTAACCTTTTTAGATTATCACATGCACCACCTGCAATAAACACTATATAGGTAAAATAAAAGCATACACACCCGGTTGAAACAACACATGTATAATTGCAGGGCAAACCTAGCACTCCACTCGTCCAACACTTTCAGCAACATCCAACCAATAAAACTCATCATTATGTGACTGGAGTTTAATGACATACCAAAACCCCAAATGGACTGAATAATGAGCAGAACCTTTGAGCCTTCCCGTGGTGTATAACTGTCCCGGGGAGATGATTTTAGATTATCTACTTTTTTATTATAACCTTTATTATTTTATACTTTTTTAGACTCACCACTACCTAACTTTTAACCCATTGCCATATCGTGGACTTTTATAATTTTTTAGCATGCTAATGATTTGACATCTTATATTATTGCATGTTTTTATTGTTGTTGCTGGTGTGTGTATATAAAAATCGTGTTCGAGGTCCCCCCTTTGTTTGAGGGGTTGTGTATGCCAATTTTGTGAGATACTGTTGTTTCGTGTAAAAAGTCTTAGAGTCTCAAATTGAAAAAGTTAAAATTGTCCCTAAATCAGACCAGAAAAACACTTCTCTTTGGTGTTCAAAAAATCCTCAGCAGTCAGTACAGCAACAAAGTGTTTTTTTATTGCCAGGCAGAAAAAGGAGAGCACATCACGAAAAACAAACAATGTGTATCAGAGATAACACATAGATACTCTAAGACGGCTCTGACCTCAAGTGGCCCCTGCCCTGTCTTTTATACCCTTGGTCACGCCGAGGTCTTGTGCCTACGTGACAGTTTGCACGATTTTTGCAGCTGTGGACACTATTTACCATCTATGGCAGCATCTATGGCACTATTTACCAGCTATTGCAGCATCTATGGCAGGAGACACAGCTGGTGACCTTCACCGGCCGATTTCTCCTTCTCTTCTTCTCCACTCTGTACATGAGACTCTTTTCTCTTCTTTTAAGATTATCTTTTTCCAAACCTTCTTCTTAGGATATTCATTAACAAATATTAAAGTTTAATACACACACTTCTAAATTTTAACAAGTGCACTGAGTGAGATTATCAACTACATATTAAGTGCTGAATCAAACATTTGTGAAGTATACAAGAAACTAAATCATACATTTTGTGAAACATGAAATATGATTGTTTAACATGAAATATGATTAATCAAATGCTATAACATTGTTTTACCCTACTTAAAGCTTCATCATATAATATCACATTGAATCATTCTGCAATGCAATTGTTGTTCTCTTTGGCACATCACAAGTCTCAACAAAAAATTACACTACAATACAGCACTTATTTTAAGCACTTATATGTATTACTATCTATTTATATTCAGATGTATTTATTCTCCCCAGGGCTGTGTGCTCAGCCCACTGCTCTACTCCCTGTACACACATGACTGCTCCCCTGTCCATCAGAGCAACACCATCATTAAATTTGCAGACGACACCACGGTGGTGGGGCCCATATCTGGGGGTGACGAGTCTGCCTACAGAGACGAGGTAACGCAGCTGGTGTCATGGTGTGTGGCCAACAACCTTCTCCTGAACACCTCAAAGACAAAAGAACTCATAATTGACTATAGGAAAAAAAGGACAGAGATCTCTCCACTTAACATCAGCGGGCAAAGCGTGGAGAGAGTAACAAACTTTCGCTTCCTGGGAGTCAGCATTGAGGACAACCTGACCTGGAGCGCAAACACCTCTGAGCTGCTGAAGAAGTCCCAACACAGACTGTACTTTCTAAGGACACTCAGAAAGAGTAACATCACACAAAGGCTGCTTATCTGTTTCTACAGAGCCACCATAGAAAGTATAATGACATACTGCATATGTATATGGTACGCTAGCAGCACAGCAGCTCAGAGGAATGCGCTCCAGGGGGTCATCAAGACCGCCCAAAAGATTGTTGGCTGCCCCCTCCCCACACTGGAAGATCTTCACCGCTTGCGGTGTGTGAAGAAAGCCCACAATATAATAAAAGACACCTCACACCCTGGCCACCCCCTGTTTGAACTGTTGCCATCAGGAAAGCGGTACAGATCAATCAGGGCAAGGACAAACAGATTCATGCACAGTTTCTACCCCACGGCAATCACCTGTTTAAATGCTGCTAAAACTAAGGCACGCTGACAATCATTCACACAGTAATCTGTTCCACTTGTTGTTGTTGTTGTTGTTGTTATGTAATTTCTTGCACTTTATAAATTTTGCACTTGGTGGAATCTTTTGCACTGACTGGTTGGCACTTTTAATTTCGTTGTACATGTGACAATGACAAATAAAGATATTCTATTAATTTATTTAGTTATGAAATGAACCGTTTGTCTACTTTATAGCATATGGGTCCGGAGTCTTTTTCTAACCTAGCCAGAATGCCTCCTTTTGAAAGCCAACACCTTCAAATCGAAACCTATTCGGGAGCTATATTTGCACATGCTAAGGCCCTAATTGAAAAAATCACCACGTCCACCAAGGTGGAAAAATTAATCTAAACATCTAAAACAGCCCTGACCCAACAGCTATTGGCCACAATTAGGGCTGCTGAGGCTACATTTCCTTCAGCTGAGATCTGGTTCCTTTTGATCAACATTTCTAGTAACCTACCTCAAAGGGAACAGTCTTACTTGGTGCACCTCAATGAGCAAATCCAAATGAACTGCCTCTGCATCCCAAAGCTGCCAACTAAATTATTTGCCACAAACAAAGATAACATCTATTGGACCAAAAGCACAGCCTACCACATGTTTGTATTCTGGATGGGTCATGTAAAATTCAAGTCCCCATAAGCCTGCCAGATCAGGATGGGTCAAATGTTGTTGTTTTGGCTCAAAAAAACTCACTCACAAACTCACTCATGCCCAATTCACACTGTTAAACAGAGGCCTTTCTTGCATCCCCACTAGAGGGAGCCAGAGATCCATGGTAGTGCAGAAGATGGGATTTACAACAATATCATAGAAGAATAAAATTGACTGTATATTTTTAAAACAAAAAGGATATGGCTTTTATCACCTTCACCCACAAATCAGAATGGAGCCCCCCTCTGTCAAAACTACCACCAGAAATGAAAGAATTAATTATGGCAGACTTATTTTTTGAAAACAATTTTTACCCATCCTGACCCAGAGCTTAAATAATCACAACCCGTCCATCAAACTGAAATCCACCATCAGTACCACATCAATCGACTTCCTTGATACAACCCAAACAAAGGAAAACATTTTCAGGAAAACAACAAATTAGATATCAAGGTCTTCTTGAAGGAAACAGACACCCATGCCCTACTCCATAAAAGTAGTTATCACCCAAAACACACCAACAAAGGATTAAAACTTAAATCACAACTATTGAGAGGGGGTTACGTGTCCTCCTTTAGGAGAGAAGGCCTCAAAACATTCCTGAAATCACGACCAGCAGAAACAACGGACCTTCTCCCCTTTGTCATCACCTATTTCGGGCCTGCAATACAATTAATTAGGAAAATTAAACACAATTTTAAGGACACAATCACCAATCTCGATCACCTAAAAAAAACACAAAATCATAGCAGCCTTCAGAAAGAATGGAAACCTCCAGGACTATTTGGTTAAAGCCAAAATTGAACCTCTGACCACCACCAGACCCAGGGGTCAAAATTATTATTTTTTTTAAACACTGTGCATGGATACGTAGCCATACAAACAAAACAGTCTTTAAGACCATGACCGGGGGAAGTCCTCACTCAAAAAATTGTGTATACCTGATCCACTGCCATACCTGCAGGCTCCAATATGTTGGCGAAACTAAAAACATGCTCCTTCAGAGGTTTTCCCAGCATAGATATAATATCCTTAGGCAGAGGGAGACACACACCCCATGGCCATTTTGTGTCCCACAGATGGTCGGCTGTCAGAGCCACAGTCATCCAGAGCAATCCAGAGCAGGGGAACATCTAACTCTGACATCTACACTACTGACTGTGCAACAGAAATATGATCAAATATGTTATATTTACCATAAGCAGGGGTTTGTGATGGTCATATATATATGTCTTGGGACGTTTAACAGCCTCCAATAAAATGAAAAGAGGCATCCAAACTAGCTTAACAGGAAAAAGCCGTTCATTATTTAGCAGTAAAATCAGACAAATAGATAGTCAGCTATATTTCTGAGGACCCCCTTGCAGCTCTGCACATTTGCTAAATGGAAAAAGGTCAAAATAAGCTCAGGTAGGTTTGTTGTTTTTCACTGTCATTTTCTCTGTCCGACGGTGGTGAAAGAAAGTAAAATTTACATGATTAGTTATTTGTCGTACTAAATTGTTAAATTAAGTAGATGAGCAAAGTTAAATGTTTTTGAGTGGAGCAAATCTTCTCAATCAGTTTCTCCTAACCCTAACCCTTTCAATGAAAGAATGTGTTCATTTATGTCCAGAACTTTTATTCTTTTTATTTTAATGAATGATATTAAAGGATAGGACTTGTGTGATATAAGAGATTTCAAAGAGCACATCTGAAACAGCATAAAAAATTAATAATAAGGAATATTCAGCATTTAATATTTATGTACCCAAGGTGAAGACACAAGGGTTTAAATGCTCTAAATATATATCATCTATATCAGACCAAACAAATAGGAATGATTAACTTTCTATTGTGTCTAACAGTGTTGACTTACATTACTCAATTCTATTAAGTAATGTAATTATATTAAGTAATGTAATTCTATTAACATGAGTATATATTTCTTAATTGCTTTGTTTTTTTCAAAGTTCAAATTACTTTTATCCAAATTCTCAAGAATTTAATTCAAGAAGTGAGAAAATAACAGAACACTGATGTCTTCATTATTTTATTGGAGGATAGGTCAACCATGAAGTTGGCATTGTGTAGTTTTGATGCACATACAAGTAGGAATATATGCCTGACCCGTCTGGCTTCAGATGTGGTCAAAGTTTTGGCAAGGGTTCAAGGGTTCATTATTTATGTATTATGTCACACAGCCACTATTAATCAAAATACAAAATCAAATTGTCCCTCACAGATGAAAGTCTGGAACATGTGAGAGCTAAACTTTTGAATGATGTCAGATAAAGAAATAGTGAGGTGGTGAAACAAAACTCAGCAGTCAAAGAGTTTAAAGCCAGGTGACCTGCATTATTTCATATTGATGAGGTAAACACATGCTTACCTTTTCCCCTCTTCTTATTATGCAATTTAGTGTGCAGCTGTTAAAATCTAAAGTCTGATAAGGTAAAACAAAAGATAACCAACATTTGGTTGAAAAAGCTCCTGTAAATTAGTTAATCGATCACTTCTTTATTTTGGCCACTTGGGGGCAGAAGAACCCTAGGGCAAGCTACTGTTATAGAGTTTGTCCTGTCCTGAGGTTTTTTTCCACCCTTTTTCCCTGTAAAAGGGTTTTTTTGTGGGCAGGTTTTTCCTCACTCGAACCGAGGGTCAGAGGGTGTCACTCCCTGTACAGATTGTAAAGACCTCTGAGACAAAAGTATTTGCGACTTTGGGCTATACACAGTGAAATTTGATTTGATTTGAAGCAAATGAAGATTCTGTATGTGACACTGGTTACAAGACCATGAGCAGAAAACAGAAGGAGAGAACTTGTGAAGGTGACTTTGACAGTGACAACTTTAATAGAAGAACATTAAATATTCATGATAATATTAAAGTGAACTGAGATGAACTGGAAGTGAAGTGAGGTGCTAAACTGAGCTGAGTGTAGCAGTTTGATAGATGTTAGGCATATGCTCTAGAGGGCTCAACCTTGGCTTGCACATTGCTTAGCAGCACAAGTTTCAAAGGCAAAGATCATGTCACTGACCAACTTCTCATTTGTCTTATGACTCTGGAACATCTAAAATGTTCATGTCACTTCAATAAAAAGCCCACCAGTTCAGATTTCTGCCAGAAAAAATGTGTAAAACTCAATATGTTTTGATGTTAGTTACACCAACTGATTTTGGAAATGTACATTATTGTTTATATCACAACTCAAAACCACTTTCTCTCTAAAAGCTTTAGTTTCTCATTAATATTACAGCCCTAAGGGGTCATCTCAGAAAGCTCTGGTCCGACCAGTGCACCAACTTCGTGGGGGCCAAACCGGCGGATCTCTACAGTTTCCTGGCGGAGATTGACAAGGAGGAAATCCAAAGGAGAGCAGTTGTGGCTGAGACTGACTGGGGGTGAGTTTAGTCCTGCAGACTCACCACATCGGAATAGGTCAGCAGAGGCGGCTGTCCGTGTGTTGAAGAGGTCGTTGAGCAATGTTGATGAAGGGGGTGACTTGACAACCCTGGAGTTCCAGACCCTCTTGTACCTGGCTGTTGGGTCGCGCAGGGCCCAGAGGTGATACCCAGGGGTTTGAATTCCCTACCTACCCATTCAGTCATCTGCCAGCAGTCCAGGTGGAGGTGGATAAGTTTTGGAGACGTTGGAGTCAATTGGCAGGAACTCACCTGTACGTTTGACAAAAGTGGCATGCTCCAGCCAGGAATGTCTCTGTTGGAGAGCTGGTATGGGTGGCGGACCAAACGCCCACCAGGGTCGCATCCAGACATTTCATGCCATGCTTTTCCAAGTGGGTGCGCAGGCAAATATTGTCCTATAGAGAGCACCTGTTGAATTTCTGTTTGACCGCCTGGTCATTCAACCCAAGGAGGTCACACCAGTTGCATAATGCACTGGTTTCAATCATCTTATCTTCAATTTTTTTGTTGCTCTTCAATTGGAAGCAGGATGTTGTTTATTTGATGTTGATGATGTGAAGGTGGTTTCAAGAATGAAACTGCGCTGACACTGTATTGTTTTCTCAAACATTTATTGCAAAGAGTTCAGCAACAAATACAGCATCCCACAGACCTCCAGGATGTCTGTGGAGAATCACAGCAATCAGATTCTGAAACCTCAATATTGCAGTATTTAAAGCTTTGCCCAAACTAGTCCTAAAAAGGAATCAGATGTCCCCTTTGCCTATTACTGTCTAGAAAGTGCCTTATGGGCTGCCAATCACTTCCTAACTTGGTCTTCCTTATTGACCCAAGTTTAATTTGGACAAGCACAGCTATCCGTCTGACATTTCTGTGAAGAATAGTTGCAGGTATTTTGGATGATGGTTTTTTTCATCTTTTGGGTGAGTTTGACAGTGGAGACTGGGTAGCTGGATATTTACATCCCTTACAATTCCTTTCTTGTCAGTGTTGACATCAACAACTCTGCCAAGTCTGAACTGACCTCTCAGGGTGTTCTGGTCAGCTAGCCAGACAACATCTCTAATAGCCACATTCCTGTGTGCTGCTGGCCACTTGGTCCTGACAAACAGGTTCGGCCCTACTAACTGGCTCCATTTCCTCCAAAACCAGTCAACTTCTGTTTGAAACAAGCTAGTGTAGGACCCAAATGCAGCACAACAGCAAGGGATACTTAATAATAGTCTTTATTGAGGAACTCACAGCAGGTGATATGGCAGGTGAGAGAGAGGGAATAAGTCCTGAGTTCAATCGGAGAGTCTGTGGCAACGAACTGGAGCAGGGGGACAGACTGCCCGGGGAAACCTCCAAACAGCCAGGGAAACAGGCAGACAGACACCAGAAACACTGAGGCAGAACTCGTGGTCGAGGACGAAAAGGTGAGGTAATTACCAGGGCAGAGACAGACGAGCAGGTCCAAGGCAGGCAGGGTCGGCAACGGGAGATCAGTCCGGAAAACAATGCTGGAAAGACTTGCATGACACGAAGAACAATCTGGCAAAGAGTGTCTGGAGGTTGGAGCTTAAATACAGGGTTGATTACTGATGAGGAGCAGGTGTGGGAGGCGGGAGAAACCATGGTGACTGATGAAGAGGCGGGGCTGACAGGTGAGTGGAAAGTTACTGGGTGCAGGTAAGAGGGAGAATCAGGCAGGGGACCAGAGTGGATTGTGACACTGTTTGGATGTCTCTTGTAAGAGTAGCCTTCAAAGTCAGCGTCCAGCTGTTGCAAGCAGAAGTGAATTTGGGCTGATGTATTCCACACAGTCCTCCCAACTCTGAGTCCTGGCATCAATAGGTCTTTCATTGGCGAGGTTGGAAGCCATGTAAAGGAAGGTTTGAAACTCACTCCATGTGAAGACTCCATTACCTCCCAGATTGTGCAAAGCTCATTTCACAGTGCGGACAGCATCTTCAGCGGCTCCATTGCTGTGAGGCGAGTCTGCCGGATGGATTTTCCAGTTCCATTCTGTGCCATGTTTGGAGGCTTCATTTTCAAGGTTTGACCTTTCCAGTTGGTCTAGAAATGTGTAGAGCTCTTTGAGGGCAGGTCTGGTTCCAACAAAGTTCTTTTCCAGGATCGGGCCACAGTTTTCCTTGGATGTCCTCTCAGCGTTGTGAATCGTTGGTAGGCCAACAGGAAGCCTTCAGCTGTTTGTGGTTGCCCTCTACAGGAAGTGCAGATTCCCCTCTGCTCTCGAAATGAACTGTGATCTGACATGACAGTAATATTCATGTGTGTTGCCCTGAAAACCGGTTGGTGCAAGACTTTTTAAATGTCATTGACTCTTTTAATCTGGTGCAGTATGTACTTGGACCTACACATAAACACGGTCACATACTTGATCTTGTTTTATTTTATGGTTTGCCTGTTCTTGACCTGGAGGTCCATGAAGCTTTCCTGTACTCTTTGAAGCTCCTGTTTGCTGTCACACAGTTAAACCTTGCGCTGCTGCTCGTGGATGTCGAGTTATTAACCCTTCCACTGCTGCTCACTTCACCGCTGTTTTCAGCCAGAACTGCGTTATTCCTGAGCCTGTGTACAAGGATACAGAGGCTCTCAACTTATGGCTTCTCGACACTAGTCAAGCTGCCATAGACACTGCAGCACTATTAAAGACCAGACATCAGAAAGCTAAATCAGAGCCCTGGTTGAATAAAACAACCTGCACAGTCAGACAGGAGTGTTGAAGAGCTGAGAGAAAGTGGAAAAAGGATAAACTGCAAGTGTCTTTTCAAATACTGAGGGATTGCTGGCGTCATTACAGTACACTGTGAAAGAGGCAAAAAGAAAATTATTTTCTGATATTGTTCTATTAAACTCTTATAAGCTTTGTGTCTTCAATCAGTGCTTTTAAGAGTTTTTAATGATATCTTTGAGGTCTGACTCTGAGGTCACAGGTCTGGGCTGGTTCAGGTCCTACCTGTCTGCCTGCCTATCTATCTATCTATCTATCTATCTATCTATCTATCTATCTATCTATCTATCTATCTATCTATCTATCTATCTATCTATCTATCTATCTATCTATCTATCTATCTATCTATCTATCTATCTATCTATCTATCTATCTATCTATCTATCTATCTATCTATCTATCTTCTTCCCCGGAGTTGCTGCTGTGGTCCTGCGTGGCGTCTTCTGCATGCGTTGTCACCGTCATCATTGTTACCATATCCCCATTACAGATTATAGTTAGTTAATGATTTGCTACTGTGCATCTGTATCTTTATCACAAGTTTCACTGTTACTGTAAGAATTCATCATTCATTGTAATTCATTATAATTCATCGTGAGTGTACAATATGTGTGTGTTGATTTGTTCTGTACATGTGACATCATTGCACGTCTGTCCGTCCTGGGAGAGGGATCCCTCCTCTGTGGCTCTTCCTGAGGTTTCTTCCACCTTCTTCCCTGTTAAAAGGTTTTTTGGTGGGCAAGTTTTTTCTCACTCGAATCGAGGGTCTAAGGACAGAGGGTGTACTCCCTGTACAGATTGTAAAGCCCTCTGAGACAAATGTATTTTGTGATTTTATAATAAAATTTGATTTGATTTGATTTGACCTGTCACATAGGACTTTCTGTGTTGGCCTGGATGATGTCCCACAGGGCTCTGTGCTTGACCTTTTTTATTTTCTCTTTACCTGCTCCCACTCGGCTCCATTCTCAGGAAACATGGCATCTCCTTTCACTGCCTACAGGACCTTAAAGCCTGGATGGATTTGAATTTTCTAAATTTGAATGAAAAAAAAAGACTGAAGTCATGGTCTTGGTGGCACCTCTGGGGCCCCCCAGTTGATTTGTATCAGGCCACAATTGTGAAGAATCTGGGGGTAAAAGCGGACACAGACCTTAAACTTGACAGCCAAATTAAGGCTGTGGTTAAGTCCAGCTTTTTTTTTTTTTCATTTATAGTAGCTAGCAAAAATTAAACCAGTCCTACAGAAAAAACAATTTTAAACAGTAATCCACGCCTTTGTGACCACTCAGATGGATTACTGCAATGGACGTTATTTGGGGGTTAGTTCAGAATGTTGCTGCACTCCACTGGCTGCCTGTCCATTTGGCCTTGCTCTACCTTCTCTCTAAGCTGCTTTACACTCCCAGGCGTTCCCTCAGGTCAGCTCACTTGCTGCCCCTAAGAGTGCCTAAAGCTAGACTTAAGCTCATCTTAAGCAGGGCTAGGCTTAAGCTTATTTAATTTTATATTACTTAGTTTTTTGTTTTTATGTGTATATATCCATATTTTTATCTTGTGCAAACAGTGCTTCTTATTTTATCTATTTATTTTATTTGTTTTTATGGTGTTTCTATTATGCTATGTATTTATTGTGCTTTATTGTTCTGTGCAGAACTTTGGAAACCCAGTGTTCACTTGATCAAGGTCCAACCAGAATTTCTCCTTCTTCTTCTGCTCACATCCTACCTGTGGAGCATAGCCACTAACAACATGGAACATCACATTGATTTAATTTGCATGTTTGATTTGTGACACTACCCTCTGTATTTATCCAGGCTGGCTCGTGCCCCCTTGTGGCTACATTTCTATGACAAATGTGTATTAAAATATGGAGCAGGAATGTCAGACTGTCCAAATACTGACAGTGATGTAGCCGAGTGTCTTGTGGGGACCACCGCAGGTTAATTAAAGGGGAATTGGTGGGAGTTTATATTCAATTGTATTTGGTGCCACCAGAATTCACAGATTACAAAAAAACAGTGAGCCTCCCCTCTCCATTTCACTTACAACTTTCAAATTAAGGACGCCATCCCTCGCATCTTGAAGCAAACTTCATTGTGAGGAACACCAAACTGTTCTTGTGGCGACTCGATGTCCAGAGTACCATCTCCGTCGTCTCAAACTTCTTTCTCCGAAACATCTTCTTTCCCCTCCTTTACCTGAAATATGACTCCGCCCTCCTTTCTGTCACCATGGAGACCACATCATCAGGGCCTACTGATCAATCCGAAATAATCTGTATGGGAGCCCATTTCAGCCAAACAAAAACAAAATGAAGCATTAAAAGATTTCTTTAATGAAATATTTGTTGTGGACATTCTTTTACCCATTAGGCCTAAAATAAGATTTGGGAAAAATTGGAAAATATATTCATGAAGCAAAATTTCAGATTCCAAGCCTGTTTTTTTCATTTGGTAATGGATTTAAATGTAAAAATACTGTAGGTACAAATAGTAGTAAACAAAAAAGCAATAACATTAAAATTTCTTCTTTGTAGATTAACTGTATAACGTTTGGTAATAAAACAAAAAACTGACGTAAAGTCATCTTTTCATACAATTGACACTTATCTGGAATTTGTACAACTACGATGTTGTGAGGAGAAAAAAAGACCAGAAAATATGCTCAAAATTTGTTGGAAAATCATATTACCGTATTTTCACGACTATAAGGCGCATATAAACGTCTTAGATTTTTTTCAAAATGTGCGGTGCGCCCTATAGTGCAGTGCGCCCTATGTGTGTGTTGTGGTTTTTGTTGTTGTTGTAAGGCGGACGTAAAAGAGACCACCATGAGTAGGACGTGGTAGAGAGGGGGATGTGTGGGCGTGGATTGTGTATAAAAGAACAGGTATGTGCTTTATGCAGAACATTGTTGTTTTAACAACTCTGAAAATGGCAAAGAGACACGCTTATGAAGCTCAGTTTAAACTGAAGGCTATCAGCTACGCCGAGGAATATGGGAATCGAGCCGCCGCGAGAGAATATAAAATTAACGAGTCGATGGTTCGCAAGTGGAGGAAGCTGGAGAACGAGCTCCGACAGGTGAAGAAGACTCAGCTGAGTTTCCGCGGACATCAGGCGAGGTGGCCGAAGTTAGAGGAAAGACTCGAGCAATGGATCGTTGAGCAAAGAGCGAGCAGGAGGAGCGTTTCGACTGTCACCATCCGACTCAGAGCACGCTAGCGGAGGAAATGAAAAGTGAACATTTCCAAGGAGGTCCGTCTTGGTGCTGGCGTTTTATGAAACGGTGCAATTTTTTCCATCCGGACCAGGACTACAGTAGCGCAGCGACGTCCGGCGGATTGTTATGAAAAGCTGGCGAAAAGGGCTGGTATACTATAAACAACATAAACTTAACACATAAATTGATTTATTTAAAGAACACAAATGCCCCGTTGTCTGTGTTTTAATTCATACATTGCCATAGCTGGAGTCATACTTCATGTGTTAAAAGTCCTTCAGTACACTGGTGAGATGTTTTCTTTTCTCTTCCATGATTCTCTTGTTAGTTTTTGTTTCCTGGAGGAACTGACACATCTCCTCCACATCAAATACCTAAAGTACACTGCCAACCTCAGCTGTAGAAAACAAATGACTTGTCATCGAACTCAAGCCTTTTTAGACACTTACAATGCTTTTCCTCTTTTTCCTCCAACTGATGTTTCAGATCCTCCTTGCACAGGCTGAGATGTTCCATCTGCTCCGTGAGCTCAGCCAGACGATCAGGTTTCTTCCTCGAGCTGCTGCGGGAACTTCTTTTGGGCTTGGACTGCCTCCTCACGCAGCATACGCTCCTGCAGGGACAACACAGCAGGAAGGCAGAAGCCTCAGCATACATAGACATAAAAATATGATTGGACGGATGGATGGATGGATGGATGGATGGATGGATGGATGGATGGATGGATGGATGGATGGGTGGGTGGGTGGGTGGACGGACGGATAGACAGACAGATAGACCAATGAACATACAATGCCTATGGTAAAATGCACAACTAAGTTGAAAGTTGATAAATTCTACTACAACAAACTGATTTCAATAAAGTATCCTGCTCCCTCTTTGAGTCTGCAGATGGTTTCTCTCTGGTCTCCAGTCATCCACGTTCCTGAGCGAGAAATGCTCGCACATGAGAAAATGTAAATTTAGTTTCTCTCATGAGAGCAATTATTGTGAAACTACTATAAATGTTGTACTTTTTACTTTTGTCTATGTTTATATTATATGTATGTTGATATTTTATTCTGTATTGAAATATCTTTTCTAAGTAGTTTTAATACATTTTATTGCTTTATATAAATCATGAGAAATTTCTGTGCTTGAAAGGGGCTCCGATATACAAATAAGCGTCTCTCCAAAGGAACCACTAGATGGCAGACTTTACTTGAAACGATCTGCACACATATTATTAAACTATATATCCATTGCTTTTTCATATTTCCTGTTCTTTCTTCATAGGAAACTCTCCAAGATGTTAACAGTGGCTCATTTTACCCAGCGCCAGTATGGAGCATCCACCTGGCACATGCATTATGCAATAGGACAGATCCAGAGAAAACCTGCATTTGTTTCCTATAGCTGGCTATCAGTGTGTGACATGCACTATAAGGATCACTAAAAGCAGCAACAGTGAACAGAAAGTGCCCTCATGAATGTCTCCCACCTTGCTTGACAACACAGTTGACCCTTGTCTTTCTTAAGACACTCAAGCTGCAGGGTGAAGCCAGTTGTGATCCGCCTCTGCTACCAAGAAATGCAGATGGCTCTGGTAGAGAAACGTGCACAGAGACAGTATTAATGATCAATAGCCATCTGTCATGAAAGACACATAAAAATGACTAACAAACCTGATCAAACCTGGCTCCGGGTCGCCTTAAGCGCCAGCAGTCCAACAAAAAACATAAATCCCTGCTGAACAATATGAAAAACTCTGCCACACAAATTCTAATTGATCTCTTATAAAGGCTGCTGTTCAGCCTACAGTAAATTATGGTACTGATAAGAATTATTTGTGCACCCTTTAACTTAAACTTCCTTACAGAAAACATCACCCATCAACTGTCAGATACCACAAAAGAAAGTGAATACAAATGCCATCCATAATGCAAGAATGTCAGTTTGACATAATTGATTTATGCACTTGGCTGCCTTCATAGGCATTTAGATCTCAAATCTTTTGTTTTGCCTATATATAAAAAGGCTGCAAAGCCCTGTCTGTCTCCACTGTCCCCCTACAATGACCTGTGAATTAGTATGTTATAATGAACCATGATATAAGGCAGGGGTGCCCAACCAGTCGATCGCGGTCTACCAGTCGATCGCAGGCGGAGTTTCAGTCGATCGCGAATGACAAAAAAAAAAAAAAAAAAAAAAAAAAAAAGTTCGGTAAACACTAGTGTTGCTCCGATTGATCGGCTGCCGATCATGATCGGCCGATATTGTCTAAAAATCTGATCTGCGATCGGAAAAACATGCCGATCAGGAAGCCGATCACGTGACGTACATTATTAGCGACGTTGAAGATTTTGACTGTTTTTTATAGTTAATTACCGTATTTTCCGGATCACTACTACTTTTTTTCCCCATACTTTGAACCATGCGTCTTATACAGAGGTGCGGCTTTTTATTAATTTTTCTTCAGCCCACAGTGTCTGTGTGTGTGTGTGTGTGTGTGTGTGTGTGTGTGTGTGTGCTCAGGCCGCAGTCATTGACGGAGCTGCTCCGTCACAGGTATATAATATTATTACACCCTCACCCCCTCAAAATGGAAAACCGAAGCAATTCCTATGATGCAGCTTTAAGTTGAATGCCATCGATCTGGCTGTCCGTGAAGTAAACAGTAAGGACACGTAAGTTTGCCGTTAATGAATCTATGCCGTAGATTCATTAACGGCAAGCTGACGTGCAGCCGCGGTGAGACGATACGTGATGAAGATTATCTGACGCTGTTCAACTCTGACACTGAAGAGGACGACTTCAGTGTCTTCAGTGCGCACAAGAAATGAAGTGACAGTGGTTTGGTGTTCATTAGTTTTAAATGCTCAGGAGGAAGATAAGTAGTGACGTGTGGCTTCAGTTCATGAGAGAATGAAGCGACTTTAATAGTTGCACAGTTGCGCTTTAACAGTGTGCGGGAGGAAAAGGTGACAGCCGCTGTCACCTTTTCCTCCCGCACACTGCACACCAAATCGCCAAATTTCCTCTTGCACAATAATGGTTTCAGTACGCAGGAGGAAGATAAATAAAACCATCAATGACTTTTCTGTTTTGTTTATCAGCACTTTTATTGCCGCGTTTGATGCTGCTTTTATTGCGGCACTCTTCGTAAACAATCAGTTCAGTATATGAATAAACACAATCGGTATCGGTGATCGGCCCAAAAAATGGCGATCGGAGCATCACTAGTAAACACCTTTTAAAACGAAGTTGCGCCTGCTGTCAGCAGGTTGCAACAGTGTGACGTCAGGAACTTTCCGCACTTGGAGGCTGAGCTCCTCCGTGAGGGCAAAGACAGTGTGGAACTTGCTCGTTATGAGCGCCGGTTTACTGACTTTGCGTCCATCGAGCCTGTTGCTCAGTTTCTGTGCTTTCCATTTGCATTGCGCCCAAAGTAGCCACACTCTTCAGCCTGGACTCCAGTGCTGTCGAGAATGAAATTCTCACACTGCAAAATGACATTGAGATCAAATGCAGAGCAACACCTGGGATAACAGGCGATTTCTGGAACCTGCTGCTGGAAGACAAGTAGCCTCAGACAATGCGCACTGAATATGACTTCCCTTTTTGGATCAACATATTTGTGTGAGTCTGCCTTTTCACACATGAAAATAATCTAGTCCAAGTACAGAACCACACTGACTGATAAACTAAGGTACTAAGGTAGAAAAGCGTTTATTATTATTATGGTTATTATTAGGCTATTGTTATTATTATTATTATTATTAGTAGTAGTAGTAGTAGTATCTTGAATGACATATTCATATCATATCCATACACTTAGAGGAGTATTTTATCTGTCTTACAGATTCATTTAAATCCAACTGCTGGTTTCCCATTGCCACTCTCCAGTGAAATTTTCATTTTGAAATATTGGACTTCTCTTCTCCTCCTTCCTCCTTTTGGAGTGTTCTTTTCTGTAGGTGTGTGTGTGTGTGGTTGAGAGAGAGAGAGAGACAATGTGCCTCTGAAGTTCTGTTATGGACAACCTATTTGTGACATGTTGATCAGCTAATTTTTTGTGCATTTATACTGCCTATTCTACTCCTGTACAAATAAAAATAAAACTCAACTACGTGTCATCTGCGATTGCGGCTCCATGTTTGAATTATTGCCCGGCCCTTGATCTTGACTTTGTAGATCTCGGCATGCCATCAACTTCAAAAGTAGATCTTGGTTAAAAAAAGGTTGGGCACCCCTGATATAAGGAAAACTATTCAAAAGTCTCTATTTTGGGTGATTTCTTGCCTGGAGCAGCATTTCTGTTGTTTTGCCGGTTTTACCTCAGAGCTATGTGCCAAATAAGTCCTTCAGCAATGAGCAATCTTTCAGTGGATTTGGACAGCCAGTTGAAGCAAAAAGTAAAGTCATTTATTTTCAGTTGCAATTGATGGAAGCACGGACATTACGGATGTTGCACAACAGGCCATTTTCATCCGCAGAGTTGTTTCTGTCATCGTCACCAACTCCACTAACTCATCTGTGATGGTCAATGTGTTGAAGACCACTTGAAGGTGTCGCTCGGGGTCCTGAATCTGATTCTGAGTCCTGAGCCTTCACTGATTACAGATTTCTAGAAGGGCACAAACTCATTCACATTAGAGAGAAGCCATACAGACCCACGCTAAACCCGCTCTCTCATCTATAATTGATATAAATGGATTTCAGCTCTTTTTTATTTCCAAATTCATTAGCTTCACCTCTTAGATGGTGTTGGTGATGCTGCTCGCAGGGAACAGTTATTGTCAATATTTTTGTTCAACTGAACATGAGACTTGGTTGATGAGGGGCTGGCCGGATTATTAATTGCATATGATAATAACGATAATAAAGATAATCTAATTTTCTTTTCCTCCACACCACATCAAGGCAGAGTCAAGAGGTTATATATTTAATTAGCTTTTTTACATTCCACAAAAAGAATATAACATGAAATGCAAATGAATTTGTGCAATATAAAACTTTGTTGAATTATTTACAAAAAAGGGAACAAAAAACAAAAAAGCAACCAAAAACACTCTCTCGGGGTTAGTCCAGGGTGTGTCTATCACCTAGTCACTGCTGGATTCCTCAGTGGTGTATCCCTCACTATTAAGCTTTGACGATGACCACTCCACATACTGTCTGTTTGGGCAAATGTTGGGCTTAGAGATGGGGGGAAAGGGGTGAAGGAAGGGAAGGGAAGGGAAGGGAAGGGTGGAGGCCCCGTCATCAGATTGCGGGGAGGAGGTGTTCAGGGGGGCAAATGTTGGGCTTAAAGATGGTGAATAAGAGGGTGGTGGAGTACCATAGAAAGTGTCTCTGCAGAGAGAGTCCATTGGTCCTGGTTATCTTTAAAAATAAGGCAACTCCTGGATCGTCTGACAGGAACTTTATTAAAAAAATAAAAGCAGAAACAAGTTTGCCTCAGTGACAAGAGCCTCTTTTCAATAATCAAAACGAACAAAATAAAAAACAGTATCGAATACATGTTTGAACAATATTAGAATTACATGTTTTTCAGGCATTATCCAGGTTTGTTTATCCCTTTGGAAAAAGGCACCCCAAGTGTGCTACAGTTACCATTACCTGGCAACAGACTTAAAACTGTTGATGGGTGCAGTGCCAACATTGTTAACAAATAAACCCGCACAATAAATAAAATAATAAAATAACTTGAAAGAAACATTTGTATGAAAATGAACAACTCAAAAAGTCTTCATCAGCATGATGCTGTGTATTGCTGGGTTGAGACAACTACTCCACTCCTACTCCACTCCTCGCACTTCCTATTTGATTCCCACATGTCCGCTCACTGCCCTTGATGTAAACTTTGATCTACAGTGTCAGCTGGACTGATGAGAACCTATATATAGAGCCCTGTCAGAGAGGGTGATGTTGTCAGTAAAGCCTTTTCAATATACACAGGTTAAATTGGGAGAAATGACAATGCAAACATTTCTTTCAAACTACATTTGTGCAATATAAAACTTTGTTGAATTATTTACAAAAAAGGAACAAAACAAAAAAAAGCAACCAAAAACACTCTCTCGGGGTTAGTCCAGGGTGTGTCCATCTCCTCAGTGGTGTAGCCCTCACTAACTTTAAAGAGGTTATTTACGAAAAAGGCAGAAAAAAAGCAACAAAAGCAAAAACACTCTCTCAGGGTTAGTCCACAGTGTGTCCATCTCCTCAGTGGTGTAGCCCTCACTAACTTTAAAGAGGTTATTTACGAAAAAGGCAGAAAAAAAGCAACAAAAGCAAAAACACTCTCTCAGGGTTAGTCCAGGGTGTGTCTATCACCTAGTCACTGCTGGATTCGTCAGTGGTGTATCCCTCACTATTAAGCTTTGACGATGACCACTCCACATGCTGTCTGTCTGGGCTAGAGGAGTAGAAAGAGGAGGAGGATGAGGAAGAGGACGAGGATGAGGAGGGGTAGGTGGATGACCAATCGTCAGTGTCAGCCAGCATGATGGTGGAGCCAGAACGGGAGGAAGTGCTCAGGGGGGCAAAAATTGGGCTTAGAGCTGGGGAATAAGAAGGTGGTGGAGTACCTGGAGGAGTCGTGTGTAAAGGGTAGGGCCTCGAACCCGAAGAGCAGGGTGGTGGGTTAAGTGCCTGAGGGGCGAAGGGACCCTGGCCTTGGCGGGGGACAGGTCCCACATTTTGTAGGTCGTCAAGTGACGGGGTGTGGCCCTGATCTCCACTGGACCCTGTGTCTACGGGGAGATAGCGGTCCTCTTCCTCCTTCTGTTGCTGCTGCTCTCTGTCCATGTCAAAGTTGAATGAGTGCTGAAAGACAGGGAACAGGGGTGATGACCACAATTACATATATGAGAACTACACATTTTGAAGTATCTCAATGAATTTATTGTAGTCATACTGGACAGCTTTCTCACAGGCCTGTATAAATCGTGTTGGCTGTAGGCCTGTGAGAACGCTGTCCAGTGTGACTGAACTGTGGTGTGATAGAAGAATAAAAACTAATTTCCATGGAAACACCGTTCACACCATGGTCAGCTTCTTCTTCAGCAGTTCTTGCCCGAGGTTATATGATGTTACCATATCCCCATTACAGATTATAGTTAGTTCATGATTTGCTACTGTGCATCTATTTCTCTATCACAAGTTTCACTGTTAGTGTAACAATTCATCATTCATTGTTAACATTCTCATTGTATTATTGTAATTCATTATTATTCATTGTGAGTGTACAATATGTGTTTGTTGATTTGTTCTGTACATGTGACATCATTGCACGTCTGTCCGTCCTGGGAGAGGGATCCCTCCTTTGTGGCTCTTCCTGAGGTTTCTTCCACCTTTTTCCCTGGTAAAAGGTTTTTTGGTGGGCAAGTTTTTCCTCACTCGAATCGAGGGTCTAAGGACAGAGGGTGTCACTCCCTGTACAGATTGTAAAGCCCTCTGAGACAAATGTATTTTGTGATTTTGGGCTATATAAATAAAATTTGATTTGATTTGATGTAAAGTTATGTTGTGCCCCTGAAAACTCTTTGTCATACCCAGGACCACTCACTTGCACTGATTCTTTCCATGTTGGTCATGTCAAGCAGGATCTTGTGAAGAGGTTCAATCAATCAATCAAATTGTATTTATATAGCCCAAAATCACAAAATACATTTGTCTCAGAGGGCTTTACAATCTGTACAGGGAGTGACACCCTCTGTCCTTAGACCCTCGATTCGAGTGAGGAAAAACTTGTGGAAAGAACAGCTCAAACGTTGACTTGATGTCTTGGGCATGCTAAACACCGTATCTAGTAGGTCCTGGAGTCATTTTTGAGGACGTTCTCCCTTGGTGCCCTGCATTGGGTGTCAAGAGGGCTTGATGACCATGAAACGTCACCTTTTCTTGACTTGAAGACCTCTCTTTCAGCATCTGGGACATCTGGGACCTCCTCATCAGATGTATGGTCTTGTTCAGGGTCACACTTGACACGTCCTCTTCAGCTTTGCGTTCCTGTCTGTCTTCAGGATCACTGTCATGAGCAAATATATGATCCAGTGCCTCATAAACAGTATATCGCTTGCTCATGTTGACTGATGCTCCAACAGAATGCAACTGATAATATCTCACCCAAACCCTGATTATATATGCCAATGTTGGTTTTTTTGTTGTTTAAAATGTATGTGTGTGTGTGTGTGTTGTGGGGCATATTAAGCCATATTTGATCCACAGAACAACCCACAGCTTTTAAGTATTATCTGCCGGATCATATTTGATCTATAACACCACAACTGAGACATTTATAATTGACTAAAATGGTGACAATGAATTATGTTGCGTTAAAATAGTTGTGTCTGAGGATTAGACGAAGCCTCGTTCCAGAACAAAGAAGCAAATGATACTTTTTGAAAACAAACACAATAAGATTGTCACCGTTACCTGGAGCTAACTAGCGCACATTAGCAGCAGATGAAAGAGAAACACGAGATAAACACGGATGAAGTTTGTAAAGTCTCAACGTGAACACACAGGCTCGACAGAAAACACGACAAACACAACAGAGATGTCGCACGACGATGACTTGTTTTAGTTTCTGTGCTTCTGCTTTTGTATATTTGCTTTCTGGTTGAAAATATCAATACTTTTAGACTGCCATCCAATTTAAGAAACAATACAAATTAAAACCGAATGAAATAAATATATATTACATAATAATTGTGGTACAGAGTTGTAATAATCATCATCATCATGCCATCAATTTTCACCACACTTTTCATTCGCAGTTTCTAGTTTTACCACGAAAAACTTTAGTTCCTCAAAGTAACTTTGGTTCACAGTATGAACTTACGCTCGCCATGTTGGGTCAGGTGTGCACTCTTCAATGCTGCCACTTGCCTCTTCAGCACTGACCGGGCGGTGGGGGAGGGGGAGGGGCTTGCTGAGTGGCAGCATCACTGGTTGATGGATCTTCCCTGGACTCCAGGTCTGTCAGCTGGGGGACATTGGCCACAAAAAACTATCTGCCACGTCCTTGCATTTACTTTATTGTCTGCTGTGTGACAAACCACGGGAGACATTGTTATCTATCTATCTATCTATCTATCTATCTATCTATCTATCTATCTATCTATCTATCTATCTATCTATCTATCTATCTATCTATCTATCTATCTATCTATCTATCTTCTTCCCCGGAGTTGCTGCTGTGGTCCTGCGTGGCGTCTTCTGCATGTGTTGTCACCGTCATTATTGTTATCATATCTCCATTACAGTTTATAGTTAGTTCATGGTTTGCTGCTGTGCATCTGTGTCTATCACAAGTTTCACTGTTACTGTAAGAATTCATCATTCATTGTAATTCATTATAATTCATTGTGAGTGTACAACATGTGTGTGTTGATTGTTCTGTACATGTGACATCATTGCACGTCTGTCCGTCCTGGGAGAGGGATCCCTCCTCTGTGGCTCTTCCTGAGGTTTCTTCCACCTTTTTCCCTGTTAAAAGGTTTTTTGGTGGGCAAGTTTTTCCTCACTCGAATCGAGGGTCTAAGGACAGAGGGTGTCACTCCCTGTACAGATTGTAAAGCCCTCTGAGACAAATGCATTTTGTGATTTTAGGCTATATAAATCAAATTAGATTAGATTTGATTTGATGATTTGAGTGTGAGTAGATAATGACTGATTTTTTCATTTAAAGTGAACTATAACTGAAATCTTACCTTTTACAGTAAATAACTTGTTTCTCTCTGTGTGTGTCCCCTCCAGGAGCACCAAAGATGCAGATAATTACTGCCAATTTGAAGGAGGATTCTGAATGTTTCTGCTTTTTCTGCTGTGTTTCAGATTCACTGACCTTTTGTGGTATGTTTTTTACTTATTTATACACGGTATAGTTAGAGTTCTTAATTAAAACACTGTAATGCTTGTCCACAAATGTTATCACAAGTACCTTATGTAAAGCCCCAAAGGGTTAGGACAATATTGTGGAAGAATATAACACTTAAGTCAAAAATTAAAGCTAAAAAAGACACAAGACCACAACCCCCTCAGCTCAACAGCACAGTTGTTGCTTTCTCTACCCATTTTAAAGGTGGCATCTTGACCTCCTGTAAAAATTTTGATGAAAACTTCTGTGAATTTATTGTTTTTGCATATTATTTGAATTACAGTATTTTACTTCAATTTTACAGTTTTTACAGTAATTTACAGTTTTGTACGTCTTTTATTTTACAGTGTAAAATTAGCAATGTGTATTCGTCATATTTTAATTAGTGAGGGTGATTAGATCAGATAATTGGTTGATATTGTAAATTTAAATCTAAATACATTAAATAAAAAAAGTTTTATAATAAATATTGGTGTGTACTTTATTTGTAACTAATTTCCCACAACATTTAGTATTGTATTTTTATTGAAGGTGATTGATGATAATTATTTGATAATTATCAGTAAAATAATATTTTCCTTGTATTGGTAAATTTCAATATTTGACATGTAATAGTATACCCTAAGTATACTATGTAACCTTGCAATGTATGACTTATGATTGCTGAAGGAACTGTGTAAATCAGTAATTGTGTTTTTTTTCTTATGTTTCTCATCATGATTAGTAGAAGTTGTGACAGGAGGTGTGATTTAAAATCGTGTGAAATCCTCTGTCAGCCCAGCAAAGAGAAAACCGGACTGCCTGGACCACTGAAATAACGGTGACTGGCCATCTGGAAGAAGAAGAAAAAAACTTCCACTGTAGTATAATTTTGATGAGACTTGTGATGTGCCAAAGAGAACTACAATTGCATTGCAGAATGATTCAATGTGATATTATATGATGAAGCTTTAAGTAGGGTAAACAATGTTATAGCATTAGATTAATCATATTTCATGTTATACAATCATATTTCATGTTTCACAAAATGTCTGATTTAGTTTCTTGTATACTTCACAAATGTTTGATTCAGCACTTAATATGTAGTTGATAATCTCACTCAGTGCACTTGTTAAAATTTAGAAGTGTGTGTATTAAACTTTAATATTTTTTTTAAATATCCTTAAAAGAAGGTTTAGAAATAAGGGTGTAAAACAGGCAGTAATAACTTTAAAAAAAAAATAAGGCCAGAGGGAATGGTGAAGATATTTGTGTAAAATTGAGATAATCTTAAAAAAAGAGGAAAGAGTCTCATGTACGGAGCGGAGAAGAAGAGAAGGAGAAGTCGGCCGGCAAAGGTCAGCAGCTGTGCCACCTGCCATAGATGCTGCCATAGATGCAGATTAGGGGCACCAATGAGAGTTTAGAAACTTATCTAATGGTGTCTACAGCTGCAAACTGTCACGTAGGCACAAGACCTAGGCGTGACCAACGGTATAAAAGACAGGGCAGGGGCCACTTCAGGTCAGAGCCATCTTAGAACATCTCTGTGTTATCTCTGATAAGCATTGTGTGTTTTTGTGATGTGCTCTCCTTTTCTTGCCTGGCAATAAAAGAACACTTGCTGCACTCAACACTGACTCCTGAGGATTTTTTGACACCAAAGAGAAGTTTTTTCTGATCTGATTTTGGGACAATTTTAACTTCTTCAATTTGAGACTCTAAGACTTTTTACATGACACCACCTCTACCTCCAGAAAAAGAAAAAAAAAACTTTTCTGAGAGACTAGAGGACCGTTGAACAGCGGACTCCGGGCCGTCCCCGCAGCGATCCAAAGGACCGATTGGGTCACCAGAGGAGAACCAAAACTCTCTGAGATGTTGATGTTCTAACTTTTTTTCCCTCTCTGAAAATAAAATAAAAAAAGTGACAATTTTAGTTTGGATCTGCCATAACAGCCCGAAGCGTTCTGTACTGGCTCAGTCACTTACCTACATAGAGATAGGTCACATGTATAGTCTAGGACTATAAAGATTCTCCAGAAAGTGTAAAACATCTCAATGAGTGGACCAAGGAGTTTGGTTTTCCAGAAGGGGGATCTTTCAGCAGGAAAGAATTAGAAGAGTTAAAAAAGAAATTGAGTGAAAAAGAAAAAGTGTTGATGCGTGGAACGAGGGTGAAGACTAAGGATTTGGAGTTAATGGAAAGTCATAAAAGATGTCTAAACATGTGGGAAAAATAAATTGACAGGAGAGAAAGAAAACAATTACAAAGTCAAGTGGTGAAAGTGGTTGCAGAGGATAAAGGTAACAGAGCTAAGAAAACTCTCTATCCTTCCCTTACAGGAGCTGGGGGCCCTCTCCTCAACACATGTGCCTTTCCCCAACCCCCAGCCTATGATCAGAACATTGGTCAGGGGGCTCCGGAGCCATCTGCCCCGACATTAGCTGCAGCCCAGACCGCGTCCCTAGACTCCACCCACGGAAGAGGACCAGGTCCAGGACCCCACCACAGAGATGAGACCACCAGAGAAGGAGAACCTTCATCATCATCATCATTCCTGGGGTCCACAGCCTTCTTCCCATTTCTGGACGACTGCGCAGCCATAAACAGAAAGAAAATGAAGGCGACTCAGCTGTGCTTGAGATGCCAATGATCACCGTCATGGGCCAGCTGTTGTGTTCAGGCCATGGACAGAACAGGACATGACTGCTGCATTGGAGCACCTGCCAGACCATAAAGCATCAGGCTCAAAATTCGCTTTAGCCCTAAATGACTTTTGCAAAGAATATCATCCTACATTCCCTGAAATCCATCGACTCCTGATGAAAAACGGTCAAGGTCTTTTACCTGCCATCAAAACGGCTGTTGAATCAATCAATCAATCAAATTTTATTTATATAGCCCAAAATCACAAAATACATTTGTCTCAGAGGGCTTTACAATCTGTACAGGGAGTGACACCCTCTGTCCTTAGACCCTCGATTCATGTGAGGAAAAACTTGTCCACCAAAAAACCTTTTAACAGGGAAAAAGGTGGAAGAAACCTCAGGAAGAGCCATCTTGGTTGCCATGGAGATAACCCATATAGTTAAAAATCACGTCACTCCCCTGGCAGAATTTATGGAACCTGAGTATTTGCACTGCACAGCACATGTCTCAGTTGGAGATGAAAACTTTGAGAAAATGTTCTATTGCAATTTAAATGATACAATACACACAAGTACAATGTTCTGGTCTGTATTTCAGTGTGCCTTATCAGTGAAATTAACAGATAAACAACAGAATCTGTTTCAGATGTTTCAGATGCATTCCAGCCCTCACATCTCGTTGTCAAAATCGTCAAATGATAAGTGGAAAGATTTGGGGCCTTTCGTTTAGTGTTGCCTTCAGACAACGGACTGGGCAGCGACACCAGACCCTCAGGTGATGTAGTCTCCCTCACTGGAGGTCTACAAAAAGCCATTTCAAGGCACAATACATGCTGTTTGTTCAGTCTTTCTACATGACGAACAAGAACAAGACAAATCTACTCATTTGTTTTTGTCTAACCCCTCTGATGTCTCCTCGGCACTGAGACAAATGCATTTTTTAGTGTGCCTGTACATCCGGATAGCCAATTCTGGTTTGCATTTAATTTCAATGGCAAACCATACACATTCACTCGCCTTTGTCAAGGATATTGTGAATCTCCCTCTCTCTATAATCAGGCCCTGAAAGCCAGCCTGGTCCCATTAGTCCTCAGTACAGGCTTTGCTGCAATACGTAGATGATTTGCTTATAGCCTCTCCAACTAAAGAACAAAAGTATCAACGAGGTTGATACGCTTGAGCGTTTTAAACATCTGGCAAAGGAAGGCCACAAAGCGAGCCTGTCTAAATTGCAGTATGTTAAACAATCAGTTATGTTTTTGGCATGAGATCTCAGGAAAGGGAAAAACACTCTCCCCCACGCGCCTAGAAGCAATTGTTAATCTCTCCAAGCCTCTAAAAAAAAAAAAAATTGATGTCATTCCTTGGTACCTATTCTTATTGTAGAACGTTCATTCCTAACTATGCTGTTCTGGAAGCTCCTTTAGAAGCATTGATCCACGGCAAAAATCTTTCACCCGGTGATCGCATCATGTGGACCCCTGAGGCGGAAACAGCTTTCATGGACCTGAAGTCAGCTCTTCAACAGGCACCTACTTTGGGGCTGCCGGATCCGTCTAAGCTGTACACTCAGGCGGTGGATGAACGGGACGATTGTATGACATCTGTTTTCTTGCAGCTTCATGGAGACAGACTCTGTCTGGTTGCCTATTACTCAGCCAAACTTGATCCAGTAGCGGCTGGACTTGTTTACGTGCTGTGCCAGTTACTATAATAAATTTAATGAAACCTAAAAACAATGTTCCTGTGGGTGCAAAACCGGGTCGCTGGAATGCATCCTCAGTAATTATGCTGCAGAGAGACGATAGCACGCTCAGGCCATACTGTCCACTTCAGTGTTTGCTTTTGATGATTTGATTTGATACAGCTGTATATTTAGATGCTATTGGCATCCTGCGTGGTGGTGTCCCTGATAAATATAAAGCGCGAAATGAGGTGGCTGGGGGTTTTGTGCATATTCTTCCCTGGATAGGTCAGATTATTGAGACGTCTAAGAACACAGATTGGATAAACTACATCTACTACAACCAGCAGCGATTTATTAACTACACACATGATGCCTTAAAAGGATTAGCTGAGCAGATGGGTCCTACTTCTTTGTTAGCTTGGCAGAATAGGATGGCTTTGGACATGTTGTTAGCTCAGAAAGGAGGTGTTTGTGTCATGTTTGGGGATTCGTGCTGTACTTTTATCCTAAATAACACTGCCCCAGATGGGTCTGTAACTAGGGCCCTAGAAGGCCTCAAACCTTACAAGAGGAGCTGGCAGAAAACTCGGGGGTGGACTCGTCTTTGTCTGGCTTGTTTAAGTCCATGGTTGGTAATTGGAAGACTTTCCTTCTGTCGATAGGCACAGTGCTGTGTGTAGTCTTGGCTGTTTTAGCTGGGTGTGGATGTTGTATCATTCCGTGTGTTAGAAGTTTGATCCAGAGAGCCATAGAGACGTCCTTCACTAAACAGATGCCTTACACACCTCTCCCTTTGTCTGAGACATTTGAAAAACTTCCAATCCCATCTCCGACTTCCACTTGGGGTTCCAAACATGTCCCTGACAGTAACGACTCTGACTCCTCTGACTTTGATGGCTTGATTGATGTGTGACACTTTTTATATTTTTATTTGGCTCTTTATTTCTCATATATATATTGTATTCCCCAGCTTGCTTGTTTTAACCCCAGGTCACTAGGAACTGACAAAACAGCAATTAATGTAACTGTGTGAATCTTTGTGAATTACAGTTATTGATATAAACTTCTGGTTGAAATTTATATTCACTTTAGTTGATCAAATAAATGATCAAAAGTGGGGAGTGTAATTTCAATATTTCCCATGTAATATTATACTTAGGTATGTAACCTGGTGTAATCCGGTTAAAACTGTCGGTACACTTGCAATGTATGACTTATGATTGCTGAAGGAACTGTGTAAATCAGTAATTGTGTTTTCTTATATGTTTCTCATCATGATTAGTAGAAGTTGTGTCAGGGGTTGTGTGGTTTCCTGCAGTACATCAAGGATTCTCCCTTTATTGAAAATGACTGATTATAATTATTTGGGAAAGATATGCAAAATAATGGTATTTTCCTGTAAAAGTTTTAATGAAAATGTCTGTAAATTTAATGTTTTTGTATATTATTTGAATTGCAGTATTTTACTTTAATTTAAAGGTTTTTGTTTGGCAGCCGTAACTGCAAGTAATTTACAGGGGTTTTTTTTTTAGCGTTTTTTTTGTTTGTTTTTTACACTGTAGAGGGACAGTGGAGACAGACAGGGCTTTGCAGCCTTTTTATATATAGGCAAAACAAAATATTTGAGATCTAAATGCCTATGAAGGCAGCCAAGTGCATAAATCAATTCTGACAAACTGACATTCTTGCATTATGGATGGCATTTGTATTCACTTACTTTTGTGGTATCTGACAGTTAATGGGTGATGTTTTCTTTAAAAGGTTAAAGGGTGCACAAATAATTCTTATCAGTACCATAATTTACTGTAGGCTGAACAGCAGCCTTTATAAGAGATCAATTAGAATTTGTGTGGCAGAGTTTTTCATATTGTTTAGCAGGGATTTATGTTTTTTGTTGGACAGGAAAAATATGGCTTTCAGTTTATGGGGCTCCACTAGTTGCAGTTAGTAACATCATTTTTAATAGCAGCAAAGTTCCATTAGAAATGTTCTGCATCCAAATTTATGATTTCAAAGTTGAATTTCAAAATGTCAACCTTTTTGCACACTTTCCTGTCAAGGTTGCCTGCAACTGCCTGTATTTAAATGTATTTTAAAAATAGTAAGAATGTCACGTTATTTCATTTTTAACAGTAGCCTGTTAAAAAGATCAAGAGCCTATCCTTACACGTTTGCATTCTTTCCACAGAAAAAAGCTGGAGTTGCGGATGCAGTTATGCTTGGACCAAAGTCTCCTTGATGACTAGATTCACATTCATGTCTTTGCTCTACATCTGTAGGTAAAGGACACACGTGATGAGATTTCTTCAGAGCTGCTGGCGCTTAAAGCGACCCTGAGCCAGGTTTTATCAGGTTATTTAGTCATTTTTATGTGTCTTTCATGACAGATGGCTATTGATCATTAATACTGTCTCTGTGCACGTTTCTCTACCAGAGCCATCTGCATTCCTTGGAAGCAGAGGCGGATCACGACTGGCTTCACCCTGCAGCTTGAGTGGCTTAAGAAAGACAAGGGTCAACTGTGTTGTCAAGCAAGGTGGGAAACATTCATGAGGGCACTTTTCTAGCATGTTACTAATTAAACTTCTTCCCCGGAGTTTCTGTGCTCTCTCGTCCAGCAGGTTCTTATGGACTGTGTCTGCTGCTGTGGTCCTGCGTGGCGTCTTCTGCATGTGTTGTCACCATCATCATTGTTACCATATCTCCATTACAGATTATAGTTAGTTAATGATTTGCTGTTGTGCATCTGTATCTCTATCACAAGTTCCACTGTTACTGTAATAATTCATCATTCATTGTAACCTATTCTTATCATCCATTGTAATTCATTATTATTCATCGTGAGTGTACAATATGTGTGTGTTGATTTGTTCTGTACATGTGACATCATTGCACGTCTGTCCGTCCTGGGAGAGGGATCCCTCCTCTGTGGCTCTTCCTGAGGTTTCTTCCACCTTTTTCCCTGTTAAAAGGTTTTTTGGTGGGCAAGTTTTTCCTCACATGAATCGAGGGTCTAAGGACAGAGGGTGTCACTCCCTGTACAGATTGTAAAGCCCTCTGAGACAAATGTATTTTGTGATTTTGGGCTATATAAATAAAATTTGATTTGATTTGATTTCTGTTCACTGTTGCTGCTTTTAGTGATCCTTATAGTGCATGTCACACACTGATAGCCAGCTATAGGAAACAAGTGCAAGTTTTCTCTGGATCTGTCCTATTGCATAATGCATGTGCCAGGTGGATGCTCCATACTGGCGCTGGGTAAAATGAGCCACTGTTAACATCTTGGAGAGTTTCCTATGAAGAAAGAACAGGAAATATGAAAAAGCAATGGATATTTAGTTTAATAATATGTGTGCAAATAAAAAGTCTGCCATCTAGTGGTTCCTTTGGAGAGACGCTTATTTGTATATAGGAGCCCCTTTCAAGCACAGAAATTTCTCATGATTTATATAAAGCAATAAAATGTATTAAAACTACTTAGAAAAGATATTTCAATACAGAATAAAATATCAACATACATATAATATAAACATAGACAAAAGTAAAAAGAACAACATTTATAGTAGTTTCACAATAATTGCTCTCATGAGAGAAACTAAATTTACATTTTCTCATGTGCGAGCATTTCTCGCTCAGGAACGTGGATGACTGGAGACCAGAGAGAAACCATCTGCAGACTCAAAGAGGGAGCAGGATACTTTATTGAAATCAGTTTGTTGTAGTAGAATTTATCAACTTTCAACTTAGTTGTGCATTTTACCATAGGCATTGTATGTTCATTGGTCTATCTGTCTGTCTATCCGTCCGTCCACCTACCCACCCACCCATCCATCCATCCATCCATCCATCCATCCGTCCAATCATATTTTTATGTCTATGTATGCTGAGGCTTCTGCCTTCCTGCTGTGTTGTCCCTGCAGGAGCGTATGCTGCGTGAGGAGGCAGTCCAAGCCCAAAAGAAGTTCCCGCAGCAGCTTGAGGAAGAAACCTGATCGTCTGGCTGAGCTCACAGAGTAGATGGAACATCTCAGCCTGTGCAAGGAGGATCTGAAACATCAGTTGGAGGAAAAGGAGGCAGAACGTGAGGAAGTCAAAAGAGTTTACAGGCTGGTTCAGGTAATTTTCTTCCATCAGTTCAGCAAGCAAAAACAAGAAATGTTTATTTTGACAATGAATGGATGGAAGTGTGTGACAAATCTCTCATGCAGTTACACAATTTCAGCCAGTTTTCTTACCTCTAATGCTCTTTTTATACATTTCACCCAAAAAAGCATTATAAGTGTCTAAAAAGGTTTGAGTTTGATTACAAGTCATTTGTTTTCTGCAGCTGAGGTTGTCTGTGTACTTTAGGTATTTAATGTGGAGGAGGAGATGTGTCAGTTTCTGGAGGAAACGGAAACTAAGAGAATCATGGAAGAGAAAAGAAAACATCTCACCAGTGTACTAAAGGACTTTTAACACATGAAGAGTGTGAGAGTGAGAGATAGTCCCCCGGCAGTCTAGTCCTATGGCAGTATAACTAAGGGATGACCTGAGCCAGCCCTAACTATAAGCTTTATCATAAAGGAAAGTCTTAAGTCTACTCTTAAAGGTGTTGACCGTGTCTGCCTCCCGAACACAGAGTGGTAGTTTATTCCACAGAAGAGGAGCTTGATAGCTGAAAGCTCTGGCTCCCAATCTACTTTTCGAAACTATAGGAACCACAAGGAACCCAGCATCCTGTGAGTGTTCTAGTGGGGTAGTAAGGTACTATGAGCTCTTTTAGATATCACAGTGCCTGAGTTTTATATGGTAGCGTTTCTGTGCTCTCTCTCTGTGGATTGTGGCTGCTGCTGTGGTCCTGTGTGGCGTCTACCGCATGTGTTATCACCGTCATTATTGTTACCATATCTCCATTTCAGTTTCAGGGTTGCCGCGGGGTTGTAAAAGGTAGTGAAAGGTAGTAAATGAAATTAGACCAAATTAAGGCTTGTAAAACTGAGTAAAAAGTAATAAACGTCATCTGACCAGGTAGTAAATTTTAACGTAATCTAAAATACGTTTTTCAAATTGTGTAATTCACGTGCAAGCATATCTCCTTGAATTAATAAACTAGCATGAAATTATTTGTATGTTGCGAGTAGGACCTAAATAACGTCACTTGTACCTTGTGCGTGTGCAATCTGAGTAGGCTACTCGACTGGCTTGCTGCCAAATCTGCGCTAGTTTATCATAGCGTTAATTCAGATATGGGCAAATGCAAGTTTTCAGACCTCTGGATGGAAGAAGGTACGTTTAAAGACTGGCTTAGGCCAGTAGTTGGCAACAGCCGAGAGGCTTATTGCAACGTCTGTAAGAAAGCTATAAATATTACGTGGATGGGGGTGAAGGCGGTGATATCAGACATGGAATCGAATAGCCATCAAACAAGGATGCGGGGACGAAACGTGCAGCTACCGCGGTCTCTGTTTTGCATTGGCACTACGGCTACATCTACGTCCTCGACCTCAACTGCTCCCTCAACCTCCACCGCTACCTCAACCTCACCTGCTCCCACCACCAGTAATGTTAATCTCACCAACAGCATTCAGCTGCTCTGCACTACCACCGCTAAAAAATTATCAAGGAGAAGGCCACACAACTCAGGCACTTGTGACTATGCATTGCTGTCTAACTGTTTTAATGTTTATGTTTGCCTGTTGTTCCTGTTGTTAATTACTTAGGTTTACTCTCTCTCTCTCTCTCTCTCTGTGTGTGTCTGTCTCTCTCTCTCTCTCTCTCTCTAAACTCGCCAGTTTTAGTGTCCAGTATTGAAGTTTAATTTAGGTTAAGTTTAAGTTATTTATTTTTTAATGAAATACTGTTTTTACAGTATAAAATTGCATTTTATTATTAAGTTTCTTCCCCTTTAAATACCCTGATTCTGCAATTTGCACATTATTTCAAAGTCCAGTGTGTAGCTGTTCATTCTAAAGGTCCAGTCTGTCTTCTAATTGTTATGCAATTATTACTTTGTGACTTATTAAGTAAAACCTATGGACTAATTCCTGGTCTGACATCTTAATTAATCCTACTCCTATAGCAGAGATCACTCTTACTTAAATGTAGCTCACTCGCTTTCCCCAACACACATGCACACTCACATACACCTACAAAGCCTCTTACAGCGGAGCACTTTCTCCTACAGACTGCTCCAGCTCCGCTGTCGTAGGGACAGATACAGGAAATCTTTCCTGCCACAGGCCATCAGCATGTATAATAATAGCTAAAATCCGGTCATATATATATTATATTATATTTT
Source organism: Pampus argenteus (assembly GCA_036937835.1). NCBI lineage: Eukaryota > Metazoa > Chordata > Actinopteri > Scombriformes > Stromateidae > Pampus > Pampus argenteus. Next base: position 25,569,450 of record CM072864.1, on the reverse strand, counting down.
ATTTTTACTTATTCTTATTTAATTATTATCTTAATTTTCTTATTATTTTTTAATTATCTTATTCTTATTGAATTATTATCTTAATTTTCTTATTCTTTTTTAATTATCTTATTCTTATTGAATTATTAATTATTATCTTAATTGTTGGTTGTTCTGTTTACTTCATTGTGTTGTATTGTGTTATGCTGCTGCTACACCCCAATTTCCCAGTTTTTGGGATTAATAAAGTATCTATCTATCTATCTATCTATCTATCTATCTATCTATCTATCTATCTATCTATCTATCTATCTATCTATCTATCTATCTATCTATCTATCTATCTATCTATCTATCTATCTTTGGTTCTATGTTCTGTTTGTCCCTCTTTCTCCCACTCTCTATTTGGCGAGTTGTGTCCAGTGTTGAAACTATTAAATTGTGAGGAAATATTTTAGTAATTAATTTTGGAAGCATATTTCTTTACTTTACCCGTCACTTTACTTTACACTATGCTGCTACAGTTTGACATCTTGTTGGTAGTAAAAAATATTGTGGAGGTAGTGAAAAAGGTAGTAAAATCGTAGTAAATGCAACTTAAGAATCTCTGTATAAACCCTGAGTTTATAGTTAATGATTTGCTGTTGCTGTGCATGTGTGTCTCTCCATCACAGGTTCCACTGCTACTGTTACAGTTATCATTCATTGTAACCAATTCTCATTTTAACATACCGTACATGTAATTCTTCCACCTTTTTCCCTGTTAAAAGGTTTTTTTTCAAGTTTTTCCTTACCCGAATCGAGGGTCTAAGGACAGAGGGTGTCACTCCCAGTACAGATTGTAAAGCCCTCCGAGACAAATGTATTTTGTGATTTTGGGCTATACAAATTCAGTTCTCCGCGAAGGGTGCAGCGAGAATGGTTTGCCTACAAAAAATTTTTCTTCAAGGGAGCCTGAAGTGTAAATTGGACACAGTGCCACAAAGGTGAAATGCCTTCAGAGGAGGATGTTTGGCCTTCAGCAGTGGAAAAATTTGGTTTTTCACAGGGCCTGCGCGCAAAGTGGCCACTTTGCCACGTAGGCGAATCGTTCTCCCCGGACCCTTCGGGGAGAACTACAAAATTTTTTTCTTCAGGGAGCCTGAGCGTGAAGTGGACGCCAACCAAATCTGGGGACTGTAGCTCATTGGGAACGCCCACAAATGGCCATTCCAATTGTCATGCCAAATTCAGAATGCCATTCATTCTTATGGGGGAAATTGGAACTTCTTTGTAGAGACTTGGAGGCCCATTAGCATCCCCCAAATTTGGGGACTGTAGCTCATGAAGAATTCCCCTTATTTAGTCCTTCCAAGTTTTATCCCACATTCCAACCCCCAATCATCCCTAAAGGGGAATATCTTTGGAACCTGAGTGGATACATAGATTAACATATGGAAGGGACAAATCGGGTGATTACCAGAGTTGGGGTCAGAGCCTTGAAAATTTGACTAACTGTACCTTGAAACAAGCCCTACCACATATGTCAGGGACAGCAAGATTGACATATGTTGAATTTTGGGGGGTACAAAGTTCAAAGTTTATTGTCAGCCATCTTGTTTTTACCTGTGTCATCATGGTAAGTTTCTCTTCAAAACATTCTATTTTTGGAGTGTTTTTAGCCTCACTGGAAAGCTTTTGTTTTTTATAAGAGGAGGAGAATCGTGGTATTCTCATCTATAATGACATTCTAAGGGTCTATACAAATAAAATTTGATTTGATTTGATTCCTGATTACTTACCTGCGTAGAGACACTGCTCCGGATCTGGCTGAAATTGACTGACCCTGTCAATCCAGCGTTCAGCCAAGCCATATGGAGGAAGTGATGGCTTCAGGATATTCCTGCCTAATACTGTGTGGAAAACATATTCGTTTTCCTCACCACGAAGGCAGCAGTGACCGAAGGCAGCTTTCTTCACCCACTGAAACTCTGTCTTGTTCAGGCACACCGCAGCTTGCCCGAATGAGCTCATAGTTTTGTGATCACCTACCTAAAGATAAAGTTGCAGAAAATTAGCTTGTTTCTGTAGATGGGTAGACTTAAACTGAAATGGAAAAAAAGATTTTGCTATCTCTTCCAAAGAATAGTTTAAATACTTACCAGAATCCTATACTTTTTGCCACCAGCCCAGCAGTCCGCTGATGTCACCTGATCACGGGTCATGTTGGTAAGGACGATGGGGCACAGGTAGCCCATGAGGTAGCCCATGAGCTCACCGTGTCCCATACTAAAACTGCCATTAGCAGGTAAGAATTCTACAATAAATAAAGGGATAAATGAAGTTTAGTCAAGTTAAGTTTATGTCAGTTTTCCTCTCCTGGTCTCCCAATTTCCTGTCATGCATAAATATGTACTGAATTGTACTTACGAAGCAATTCAGGAATTTTTTTTTTGGCGGCCTTCATAAATGTCACTTCCGTTTTGGCGTCAAGCAGTTTATCTGTGAAAAAAAGTGTCACATATAACACCCATTTTTGAGGTTCCAAATCCCTATTTTTTAGATGACAGAATATATACACAACAATAACACAATAAAGAAAGAAAACATTACCTGTCTTCTTTTTCAACACCTTCTGCTGGTGGACAACCACATGCTTGTGCACATTGCTCTGAAGCGTCTTAAGTTCATAGATGATTTTGTCCAACTCGGTAGATTTGAGTTTACTGACCGCCTGGAAAGAGCACTTCACGGGCTTGATGAACAGGGTGATATTAATCAGCATGTTTCGCACTGTGGTTGGGACATAACTGGATATCTACAAAAAAAGGTAGACAGGCACAAGTGATGAAATCTCACCTCTAGTTCCCACCACCTGATTCCAAATATAAATTCCAATTCTTCATCTTCTTCAAAACATCAAATTATAATTTGAAATTCATAACAATAAACATATATATACACATATTATAAAAAAAAAAAAACTCCTGAAGACTATTCGATTATTCTAACCAAAACACACACTTGCGCAATTTGTCCATCTGGAGAAGGAACTTCAAATCCATGGAGATCATTTTTGAAGGTAACCCAGTAGCCATATAGAGGCAAAAACGGAGCACATGGTTCGCTGCCTGCCTCGCATTGTCCTTTTCTTTCTTTCGTGTCTGTGAACCCAGTCGAAACTTTCTAAAGTCATCAATGAGCTTCTCTGTCATGTAACATACAGAAAATGTTTGTGGAATAGTTTACCAAATAAAAAAAAACATCTGTTATATTACACAGCAACGTGGAATCCATAGATTACAATCTGAAATCTATGGCTTCCACGTTGTATGTAAATAGATATAAATATGAAAATTGTAGATGAGAAAAAGGAAACAGGAAATGAACACTCACGAAATAAATGTTCCGAATTCTCCAACTTTCTCACATGTTCATATTTTTGGACTGAGGTAGTTTTGACGGTATGCCTCACAGGGGTCAAGGGTTGAGATGTGGTTTTTGGGGAGTGGATGATAAAACAGGAAGACCAATTTCAGGTTGACAATTCTCTGACTCTGGACTCATGGCCGGGTTGAGCCGCTGCGTTTCATCGAGGGGCGTATCGTTTTCCAGAGTGGGCATCATATCATCATATAATTCATCTGTAATGAATTGGAAAATACACGTCAAAGACCTGTAAACTATACGTTCAATCTATCACAAACACATTAATACATAGTGTAAAATTACCAGAGGTAGGATCGCCCAAAGATGATACCATTGGTATTTCAGGATCAGTACGGTGGAGAGCAGCAAACTGCTTTTTAATACACTGTCTCTTGGCATCCTTTAGCAGAGGCTCTCTTTCCTATTAATATAAAGTGACAGATTTTGAAACAAAAACAATTTTTATCATGACTAAAGATTACATTTGCAAGAATTATTGTGCATTTACCTCTGCGTTTAAAAAATGTCTCTCCTGCAGATGCTTGTCCAGGCGAACTAATTGCATTTTGTCGCACAATGGGCAGTCTAAGGGTTCCGTTATCCTGGAGTAGGGAATATTGAATAAATGGAAAAGAACTATAGACAAGCAAAATATTTTTTTCATATGAATAAATGTTTTGTATGTTCTTACCTAGCGTTCCCATATTTCTTTAAAAGATGAAATTCCTCTCTATTCTGAATTCTGTGGGAAACATTCAGGTGTTGCTTCAAATTAGCGTAGCTCCTGAAACACACCCCACACAATTTTGTGGCCTGTAGATAAAAAGAAAAAAAAATTTTCTTTTTCCAGTAGGTGACGCTGTGACATAAACATTTGAACGGATTAGGATAATGCATGATGGAGTTTCAACACACCGTTTCTAAAAAAATCAAGACATTACAGAGCACACTTACCAAGCTGCTACTGCTGCTGTTGCTCCTCCACTTCCAAGATTCATCTAAATGGCATAAATTATAATTTGGAAGTTACAATCGAAAAACTTCCACATTTAAATATGTCATTTTACAGACCATGTGCTGTCCATGTGATATAAATCAACTTTTGAAACCACCAAAAGTGGATAAAAAACAACACCTAAGGTGATATTGATATGTTACACACTGAAATACAGCAAAAACAGTCATCTTTCAACACATTGTTCTACTCCTTAGGACATAGGTCGGCAATAGGCGGCCCGCGGGCCAGATGTGGCCCGCAAGCAAAAACATCTGGCCCGTGAGATTGTTTGAACTAGAGAAAGAAAATAAAAATATAAAATATTATTTTTTTAAAATCGGACTGCCAGTCTCAAAAATGCTCTTTACTTGGAAACTTCATTTTCCAGAACAGAAAATTTTCCTCAATTTAAATGCTTATTTGTCTAACTGGATACAGAGTGAATAAGCACGTCGACAATTGCACCCTGCACCGCATCAGACAGCGCTTCTATGCGGCGGGCAGCGGACCTCGCAGAGAGCGACATCTGTTTCACTGACCCGATCACATCATCCATCGACTTGTTGGTATCAAGTTCCTCCAAAACTGTCACATGCTTCGTTTCGTGGTGCCGTCTAATGTTGTACTCTTTGCATGCAGAGACACCCTCATACAGATCAGGCATGTGGACTTTGCATTAATAAAACTGGGGAGGATGAAGGCATAGTTTTCTGTCCATTCATCATGAAAGATCCTGTTCTCGCTGTTAAGTTTTCTCTTGAGATTTTTTGATAGTGCCATTCTTCGGACAACTAACAGCAACAAGTGGAAATGTTTTTTTAATGTTTTTTTTTAACAAACAGGCATATAATTAATAGCGCCCCCAGTGGTCAGTCCACACATTTAACCTACATCAGCCCGCTTGAATGTCTCAGTGCGTCTGCTCCGTCATTTCAAGATCGCCTATCATTTTCATTATCACCCCTCCTCCCCTATTAATTCATTATATTAGCCATTGTTTTGGTTGTGGCCCGCCATGTAATGGCTTGGAAAATATCTTAATTGCCGACCCCTGCCTTAGGAGTTATAAATGTGCCCATCCCCCACCCGGTTGCTAGAAGCGTAAACGAGCTGTGTAACTAACATGTTTTTATGCACTTTCTTTGAAAAAAAATTCACATTCAAAAAAGTATCGAGTTGTTAACAGTGACGGGGGAACACGCATGTACATGGCATGCTTTAGCACAACTTTGTTTGTACAGCTATCAACTCATGTAATTATGTTTAAGTTTCGTGACTCCTTTGTTAACTTATGTTACTTAGTTAACAAAACATAAAACATACTGTAGCGTCCAACCAGACGCGAGGAATAACGAGGTTTGGTTCAACCAACCTTGTCTTTATTGTTGAACGAGTTGGTTACAGAACCCGGTTACTGTCGGCCGTAACCACGCCGAAAGGACACAAAAACAATCACGCTCCCACTCATCAACTTCTCTCGTCTCGTCCGACATCCACACACTCTCTCGGGCTCGCGCTCACTCTCTCACCTGCTCCCCCGCCCCCTCGCACTTACATCCATTCAGACACATTCATAGACCGTAGGAAATCATAGAACTCTAATCATGAACGTACAACCCTGTAACATTACTGCAGGGTCGCTACAATAATTTCCGAGTTTAAATCTAATCCATGATGTAGTTTCTTCCATGTTTCAATCTATTGTATAATGAATGCCTTTAGATGAAAACATGGACTTCCTCTGTCAACAGGAAGTAGGAGCTAGCTACAGAAGGAGCACTGAGCACATGGTGAGTAAGTGTTAGCTCAGTAATTTATAGATACTTAAATAAAAGTGTTGATACTTGGTTGATTTTGTCGTATTGTAGTGAGTAACATCCCAATGTCATGTTTATATGCATTTTTTAACTTTCAAAAGATCGTTTTTATTGCATTTTCGTTTAAAACAAAAATGTTATCAGATAGATGTAAATGTGGAATATCAATTTTATTTTTCAACTTTCAATCTACTTAATTCATAAATTAAATAAAAAATAATAAAAAGGTTGCATATTTGATTTGAATTTAAAAAAAACAATTACTGAATAGAAATGACTACTATTTTCCAATAACATAAAAATTACTCATGTGGTCCTTTTTTATTCAGATGTAAAAAGGAAGTCAGGCATTCAACAGGAAGTCACTCAGCAATGCCAGGCATGTTAATTCATTTGCTATACTTGTGTGCTTTCTAAAATTGATTTCATCAGACAGAAGTAAAATTTTCTAAAATTGTTTATATCTAACCTGACACATGGATAGATCCTGCAAAAGAAATGAGGACACAGCCATATGAATGTCCCTCCACCCCACCTGAGATCCAACAAGTATCTCCACAAGATGCACCAAGTCCAACAAGGCAAGTGCAGTTTGTACTTTAAATACATATACTTATTTCAAATAGTATGATGATGAATCAAGTTATGTTTGTACTATATTACAATAAAATTGTTTTGTTTCCTTTTTAGATCGGGAGTGCTATGTGGACGAGCATATGACCTGTGGCATGTGTTCATAGTCATTCTAATTCTAGCAGGAATTATTTTGGTGTACGTCATTCTCATGATTATTCTCACTGAATACAAATACATTTAGCATTCCGGAGTGGAATACAGGATGCAGGAGAACATAGCCAGGAGGGACACGGTGAGGGAAGTTAAGGGGTCATTAAGATTTTTATTTTGTTTGACATGTTAAGTATGACCCCCATAAATATTATTAATACGATTTTGTTTTTCAATTTGGTTTTGTTCATTAAAACAGTTTAAACTGCAAAATTGATGAGTTTATTTTTATTGCCTGATTTTGTGTGCTGCAAAACAACTGTTTTCATCCCCCTTCCTGTACGGAGCTATAGGGGGCACCAAAGTTTGACGTTTTATCCTTATTAAGTGGTGTAAAGGCTGATATTTCAAATACTGATTGAGAGAACGGGTTGATTCTGAGAACCTCTCGGTCGAGGAGTTAGGGCAATTTAGCTTCCATAGAAATGTGGAGTTTGGAAAAGTTCACGTTCAGGTTCACGACATTCAGGTTATCGTTGCGTTCGTCTCGTCGAGGCCGTTCACAATGTCCAGGTCCCCTTCTTATATCTCTTTCCATTAAAGACTTTGCTCCAGTAGAGCGCCACCTATGTAGTGTTCACATATATGATGTACCACTCTGAGAGCTTTCCAAACATGTCTTTTTTTCACCCCTAGCCCTAGCCCTAACCCTAACCCTAACCCGCCTCTTTTACCTGCTGCCCAAGATCCATAAGCCTTTTGAGACGTGGACAGTCCCCCATGTGGTTCAGATCGGCCAACCCATCGTAAGCGACTGTGATACAGAAACCTATAGGATTACAGAATACACAGACCATTTCATTAATCGACTTTCCAAACTTCACCCCAGCTACATTCAAGACACATACGATTTTGTTAATAAAATAAAAAAACTTTCATATACCACCCACACACTCCTTTTTTCAATAGACATAAATTCCCTGTACACTAACATTGAAACACCACTTGGCCTTAACACCATCCAGCACACATTCAATAAACACCCAAATCCAGCCAGACCCGACAGCCATATATTACAGTTGCTCAACATCACTCTCACCAGAAAACGACTTCATGTTCAATAACCAGTACTATCTCCAGTTGTGCGGGTGTGCGATAGGCCGAAAATATGCTCCGGCATATGCCAACACCTATTTGACCTATTGGGAGGAAACGGCCTTCACCAAACTAACCATCAAACCCCTCCTGTATTTCCGGTACTTGGACGACATCTTCGGCCTCTGGAACAAGACCGAGTAGGAATTCAATACCTTCATGGAGATTTTAAATTTACACCACGCAAAAATAAAAGTTAAACACAATTTACAACCCACCACAGTTGAGTTCACAATAACACCTGTCCTCTGCCGTCCGCATCCACCCTCGTCCTCATTGTAATAACATACTCAGAGAACTTAAAGATCTTGCTGTCCACACTGAGGAGAAATTTTGAGGGGGTGAGGGTGGACTGCGACGCGCTGAGGGATTGCCGGCTGATCTCTGCCTATCAAAGAAATAAAAATCTGAAAGACCTTTTGGTACACTCAGACATTATTAAAAATAAAAATAAATCACATGGGGAGGCGCTTCGAGGCCCGGACATTGGTTTTGTCCGTCTCTCCCACATTTTTAACTCATTGCAGTGTACGCAGTGAGATGCAGGGCCTGCTGCAAACTTTATGTGGGAGAGACGAGACATGACATCAAAACCAGAATAAAAAAACACTTGCACAAAATGAATAGTGGGAATGGCACAAGCGTGCTATATGAACATTTCAAACTCAATGGCCAACATAATGTCCAAAGCATGGGCCTGGCGAGTAATTTGTATTGGACCACTGTACAGAGATTGGTCACAGAGAGGTAATTTATATATATATATATATATATATATATATATATATATATATATATATATATATATATATATATATATATATATATATATATATATATATATATATATATATAGATAGCCCACGAGCCAAAAAGGTTTATACTTATATTTATTACTATCTATTTATATGCGCATTTATTTATTTAGTTATGAAATGAACCTTTTGTCTACTTTATGGCATATGGGTCCGGAGTCTATTTCTAACCTAGCCAGAATGCCTCCTTTTGAAAGCCAACACCTTCAAATCGAAACCTATTCGGGAGCTATATTTGCACATGCTAAGGCCCTAATTGAAAAAATCACCACGTCCACCAAGGTGGAAAAATTAATCTAAACATCTAAAACAGCCCTGACCCAACAGCTATTGGCCACAATTAGGGCTGCTGAGGCTACATTTCCTTCAGCTGAGATCTGGGTCCCTTTGATCAACATTTCTAGTAACCTACCTCAAAGGGAACAGTCTTACTTGGTGCACCTCAATGAGCAAATCCAAATGAACTGCCTCTGCATCCCAAAGCTGCCAACTAAATTATTTGCCACAAACAAAGATAACATTTATTGGACCAAAAGCACAGCCTACCACATGTTTGTATTCTGGATGGGTCATGTAAAATTCAAGTCCCCATAAGCCTGCCAGATCAGGAGGGGTCAAAAAAAGTTGTTGTTTTAGATCAAAAATTCTAACTCACTCATGCCCAATTCACACTGTTAAACAGAGGCCTTTCTTTCATCCCCACTAGAGGGAGCCAGAGATCCATGGTAGAGCAGAGTAGATGGGATTTATAACAATACCATAGAACAGGGGTGGCCAACCCGCGGCTCCAGAGCCTCATGCGGCTCTTTAACTAGTTTCATGCGGCTCTTCAGGAGCTTTCACATGACATGCGTCAAATACATTCCCCCTACGGCTAGATGGCACGCTGACCAGGTAAGCCTGTTTGAGTTATGTCAAACGGGCGACAATAAAATCTTTGGCGCGACATCAATTGCGTTGTAAACAATTTCCGTCATGTTAGCTCTCAAAATGGCAGGGGAAAAAAGCACAGCCAATATGAAGAAGAACACACGACGTTTTTGACAGAGTGGGAGAATTTATATTTTTTTTGTTGAACGTAATGGCAAGCCGATCTGCCTTATATGTCACGCAGCATTAGCGCATTTTAAAGCGTCACTTCAGCTCACTCCATCCTAACATCGAACAGGAATTTCCAAAAGGGACTGAAGTCTCACTAAGCAGAATAGTAAGAAGAAATTTTATTTAAAATTATTCTATTTTGTGGACTTGCTTGAACTGAGAGTTTGTGTGTGTAAGACAGTGCACACAATGTTAACTGTTTAAAATAAGTGATATTATCATGTTGGTGTGGTTATTTTCATTAAATCTGGCTGAGCAGAGGTCTGTGTGTGCGTGCATACATGCTTAAGGAATGGGATGATGTTCATGTGTGCCCATGTGTATGATGTGGCTCTTTGCAGTAACACAGAAAAAAAAGTGGCTCTTGGTCTCTGACTAGTTGGCCACCCCTGCCATAGAATAATTAAATTGACTGTATATTTTCAAAACAAAAAGGATATGGCTTTTATCACCTTCACCCTGATCCACTGCCATACCTGTGGGCTCCAATATTTTGGGGAAACTAAAAACATGCTCCTTCAGAGGTTTTCCCAGCATAGATTAAATATCCTTAGGCGGAGGGAGACACACACCCCTCTGGTTGGCCATTTTGTGTCCCACAGATGGTCGGCTGTCCGAGCCACAGTCATCCAGAGCAATCCAGAGCAGGGGAACATCTAACTCTGACATCTACACTACTGACTGTGCAACAGAAATATGATGAAATATGTTATATTTACCATAAGCAGGGGTTTGTGATGGTCATATATATGTTTTGGGGCGTTTAACAGCCTCCAATAAAATGAAAAGAGGCATCCAAACTAGCGTAACAGGAAAAAGCCGTTCATTATTTAGCAGTAAAATCAGACAAAAAGATAGTCAGCTATATTTCTGAGGACCCCCTTGCAGCTCTGCACATTTGCTAAATGGAAAAAGGTCAAAATAAGCTCAGGTAGGTTTGTTGTTTTTCTTAACACTGTCATTTTCTCTGTCCGACGGTGGTGAAAGAAAGTAAAATTTACATGATTAGTTATTTGTTGTAATAAATTGTTAAATTAAGTAGATAAGCAAAGTTAAATGTTTTTGAGTGGAGCAAATATTCTCAATCAGTTTCTCCTAACCCTAATCAGCTCCTGTGACCCTACATCTCCATATAGACCCTCTGTCACAACGGACGTGATGTTGGTGCTCTAATTTTTGTCTCGTGACTTCCTGTTTTATTTTGAAATTTACCTGCCCTTTCGTTTCAGGTCACTTACCCTTCCCCTGTGTGTCACCTGTTGCCGTGATTCCCGATTGTCTCCACTTGTTCCCCATTACCCATCTGTGTGTCTATATAAGTTCTGTGTCTGCCTTTGTCCTGTTCCAGAGTGTTTTTGTCCTTCATGCACCTCAGCCCTATCGACCACGTCCACTGTTTTCCCAGAATTTTCCTGTTTCCTCGTCTTGCCTTTTTACCTCCACGTCGAGTGTTTTTTGTTTCCCTCCTTTGGAGTGTTTTTTTGTTAAATAAATTTGTCTTAAATCTGCACCTGAGTCCTCCTTCCCATCCAGACCTCACACCCTCCAGTTGTTTAAAGTTGTCATTTTGTATACATATTTGACTGTTACAAACTTCTTCTCAGTGGTTTCATAGTCTGTGTATTTGTCTTCATTATTAAGATGTCTGTGCATGCTCTCATGCCTTATCAGAGTTGTCTGTTGGAGCAATACATCTTGGGATTGTACCACTGTAACTTCTTAAATGCACCATGTGAAGTACATGGTGCTGTCTTACACCCAACATGACTCAATATCTTACAGTCAAGTCCTGTGACCCTGCATCTTTGTGTAGACCCCACATCTGTTTACACTTGTGTTGTCTTAACATCATTATCTAAATCATAAAACAGACATGCATTCACTAATTTTCACTAGTTTATACATTTTTGACATTTACTCTTAAGGTCCCCCTCCTCAATGGCCTTGTTCTCTTGCCACATCTCTTCGGCCTTTCTCTTGAGCCATCCATCCACCTTCTTATATACAACCGTATGCCTTTTTGTGAACAAATTATCAAATCATTGACATTTCCTTTCTTTCCTGAAATATTTTGAGCTCAAGGGGTTTGGTGGGAGATGGCACTTTGGTTGAACAAACATTATAATCCTTGGGTTGTTGGTGACGGGCTGGTTCTGCCTCACCGGATGGGCTTCACTGTAAAATGAAAGAGTTATGAGGTTAGACATATAAATTGGGCCTTTTGTCAGACTTATGACATATTGTCATATTGTATTATCTTTAAAAAATGTTAACATACAATACATAATATAAAAAATATACTCTGTTTTCACAAGTACACAGTAAGTTGGGTACATGTTTCCCATGGCACCATTATATCTAAACTGTGTTGTGCAAAACAGCACAATGAATTAGTCCACCTCCTCTAACTCTAGCACAAAAAATACTCAATAACTTTTTAGCAGAAATGAAACAGAAAAAAAGTGGGCTACAGTTTCACATTCAGCAAAAAAAAAAAAGTGGACAACAATATCACAACAGTACTTAAGCAGAAACAAGTTCCTTTTCCCTTTCTTCTCTGGATTTATTTTGTTAATTCAGAAGGAGCTTCAGTTTCAGGTTGATAACATATGATGGTAGTGTGATTGTTAACAACAGTATGTAGTAATAATAACAACAGTATATAATGACAACATTTATAATATTATAGTAGTAATATGTGTCTGTTGTGCTGCTGCTTTGTTGGAAAGTAAACATTCAGCCACCTCTGTAGAATAGTTTGGACAAAACAAAGGCCGTTTCCAAGGTGAAACACTGACACACTTTACTTCTGCTAACAATAGTCTCTGGGTTCCACTGACTGCATTTGCATATGGTTTGCGCTCAAAGTGGACCCAGCGCCATGTCTGTCTGTCTGGCTGTCTGGGAGAAGCTCAGGTGTGTGTGTGCATGCATGTGTGTCTCCCTCCCTTCCTGCCCGCCTGCTGCCACAGAGCGCATCAGACTTGGAATAGGTCTTAGTGTCATCAATACACCCAGACCAGTCGCTATTACTAACCTCGCCATCAGACCTTTGATCCTGGCCTGCCGCACACTTTGGAACGCAGCTACAGCCTGCAGCTCTGGTGCTGATGCTGCACAGGTGATGCTCAAGAACGTAATCGGTGTATTAACCTTATATGGATTAAGGTTTAGGGTATTAGTGACTAATACCCCCAGACCAGTCAATGTTCACTGACTGACTCACTCAGTTTGTTCATTGTTATTATTACTATTGTTGTTATATATTATCATTGTTATCGTTGTTATCATTGTTATCAAGTTGTTGTTGTTTTTGTTGTTGTTGTTGTTCCTGCCGTTTGGTGTTATGTTTTAAATAAATGTTTCCTTTTGCTTGAGTTTTGTCAGGCCGGGACTCAAATGAGGACTCAGGTGCAGAGTTAGGCTAAGAGTAGCTTTTATTCAAGGCCGTGTCCAAGGTGAAACACTGACACACTTTACTTCTGCTAACAATAGTCTTTGGGTTCTGTTTGTAGGCATTTCTCCCCCTCCCTCTCCTCTGAGGTCATAAAATAGAGTAGACTTAAGACTTTCCTTTTTGATAAAGCTTATAGTTAGGGCTGGCTCAGGTCATCCCTTAGTTATGCTGCCATAGAACTAGACTGCTGGTGGACTCACATACTCTCTCGTTCTCTCTCTCTCATTCTCTCTCTCTCCTTATCTATCCATCTATCTAATCCATCTATCTATCATGTTACTAATTAAACTTCTGCCCCGGAGTTTCTGTGCTCTCTCGTCCAGCAGGTTCTTGTGGACTGTGTCTGCTGCTGTGGTCCTGCGTGGCGTCTACTGCATGTGTTGTCGCCGTCATCATTGTTGCCATATCCCCATTACAGTTTATAGTTAGTTAATGATTTGCTACTGTGCATCTGTATCTTTACCACTAGTTTCACTGTTGCTGTAATGGTTCATCATTCGTTGTTCTCATTTTGTCATTGTCATTATTTGTCACTGTTATTCATTGTGAGTGTACAATATGTGTGTGTTGATTTGTTCTGTACATGTGACATCATTGCACGTCTGGGAGAGGGATCCCTCCTCTGTGGCTCTTCCTGAGGTTTCTTCCACCTTTTTTCCTGTTAAAAGGTTTTTTGGTGGACAAGTTTTTCCTCACTAGAATCGAGGGTCTAAGGACAGAGGGTGTCACTCCCTGTACAGATTGTAAAGCCCTCTGAGACAAATGTATTTTGTGATTGTGGGCTATATAAATAAAATTTGATTGATTGATTGATTGATTGATAAAAGGAAAGACCCTTATTGCATCGGGGGGTTACCCTCATAAATATCTGCTTTACTCCCCTTCTACACCGTGGCTGGTACCAACATCTCCGGGACAGAGAGAAATGTCAAAACTCAAACATATATCAACCTATCAGGAGGCAGTCTCCTAAGTAGGACAAAGTTCATACAAAGTTAAAGACAAAAATATAATTGTAAAATAAAGGTTACAAAGAATTTTTCCAATACAGTTCCACTGACTGCATTTGCATTGCGCTCAAAATCATTCCTGCCACACAATGAATCAAGTATTTCTGTTCTATTCTATTCATAAGGTGGGTGCAATGGTTTGTTTGGTCCACTAGATGGAGGCAAGCGACCACAGATCACAACAGTGATGTATTTGGATCTGTAGTTTTTAGTCTGTTGGTTGGTTTTTAGACAGGAAGCAGGGGGCAGAGTGACACGCAGTAAATTAGCCGTCCGTTGCGGGATTTGAACCGAGGCCAGCTGCAGCGAGGACTATAGCCTCCACACATGGGGTGGCCAGCCGTGAATACCTGTAACGCGCTGACAGCCAATCAGAATGCCGCTGTCCTTGGTACTAAATTTTGCTTTCCCTGGCAATAGTGCTGAACTGCTGGACCAGTTGTGTAAAATTTCACATGTAAGACAGGTTAAAATCTACACCATTTTAGTATGAAATTAATGAGAAATTTATATAGATATACACAAACAATATAGTACTAATAAATGAATTGGTGTAATGCAGGGGTCTCAGATTCGCGGCCCCCGGGCCAACTGCGGCCCCCGGGACGATAATTTGCGGCCCGTCTTAATATGAAAGATTAATGTTAGTGCGGCCCGCAAAATTGATATGAATGACACTTGTTGTGTGCGGAGCTGAATGAACCAATCACGGTTAGGTATATGGCTCTGGTGGGCGGGACATCGGCAAGGCTGTCCGGTGGCTCAGCTGCGCGCAGGAGAAGCCGTGAAGCCCCTCTCAAGGCCCCGGTATGCTTCTGTGCAATCGCCGTAGTACGCCGCGTTCCGCATCGGAGGATTGCAGCATAGTAGTTACGCCAGCTCTGTAAAGCTCCACCTCGCTACAAGTCTGCCCCGGAGGACACGAAGAAGAGTGTCGTCTCTCTCTCTCTGCGTGTGTGCGAGTCGCAGGGGCCACACACACAGCCTGTGCAAAGCGCAGGATGAAAAACGGACTTTTAAATGAATATAAACTTCATTAAAAGAAGACATGTCTGGGCAAAAGTGGACGTTTTGACACCGTATTTACAGACACGGATCCACAGCGTCTCGCTGCTTCATGTGTACTATGTGTACTTCAATAAGTCCAAGTACAGGTCCAGACTTACTGATGAGCACCTTCAACCCTACTGAGGGTCTCCACTGCTTCTTCCCTCAAGCCAAATGTGGCTCCCCTATGTGAGAAGAAGCGCTGCAGGTCTCTAGCAGCAAGAAGTAGGCAGGAGAAGCCTTGTTCAGAACAGTTCAGGTTTAATGTTATATTCATGTTCAGAAAGTTTAAGGTTAAATAACTATTAATACAGACATTTGAAACTGAATAAAAATATAATTAATTTCTCTAATCAGCCAGTCAGTCAGTTAATATGTGGTTTCTTCAGTGGTCTGTATCTGCTGTATGATCATTTTTAATTTTATTTGTTTATTTAATTCATTATTTTGTGTTAAAAATAAAGGCATTTCAGAACATTGTAATGTTTTATCAGCGCTTTTCTTGTGGAAATCCTGATGCGGCCCAGCCTTACCCAGACTCTGCCTCCAGCGGCCCCCAGGTCGATTGAGTTTGGAATGAATGATCAATAGCCATCTGTCATGAAAAACACATAAAAATGACTAACAAACCTGATCAAACCTGGCTCAGAAACTCCGGGGAAGAAGTTTAATTAGTAACATGATAGATAGATAGATTAGATAGATGGATAGATAAGGAGAGAGAGAGAACGAGAGAGTATGTGAGTCCCCCAGCAGTCTAGTTCTATGGCAGCATAACTAAGGGATGACCTGAGCCAGCCCTAACTATAAGCTTTATCAAAAAGGAAAGTCTTAAGTCTACTCTATTTTATGACCTCAGAGGAGAGGGAGGGGGAGAAATGTCTACAAAAGGAGCAGCTGAATGTATTAGCAGCAGAGAGAACTTTGCGACTGTTGTACTCGTACTGTTGTCTCTCCTTGGCTAAGAATAAATTTCTCATTTAATACTGATCGTGTTCTCAGTCTTTATCGAATTTCCGGGACAAACTTGGCGCCACGAACAGGATTCGCGACCGGTCGTCCGGACAGTGACCAGTGGAGTGGCTTCCCCGGATTGGAAAAGAAATCCAGCCTCTAACCTTGATCAACAATAAAGAGTTGGGAGGACTGATCATTTTGTCCATTATCGCCGGCGTTGGGATTCAACAACTTCAAAAGAAAAAGAAAAGAAATTTGGTAAGACACTTTCAGTTTCTTGAGAACAAAAAAATATAGTATATATATTGTTGAAAAAAAAAAGAGAAAAAAAATGATTAAAAGAGGCATAGCGTAGTGAAGGGGTAAAACCTGACGAGTGGCGACTAGACGGGTTGGTTAGATTCCAACCTTAGATCAAGATTGGTTAAAGTCCAATCTGGGATTGGCAAGAGTCCAATCTCTGTACTTTGGGTACAAATCAAATCAAATCAAATCAAATTTTAATTATATAGCCCAAAATCACAAAATACATTTGTCTCAGAGGGCTTTACAATCTGTACAAGGAGTGACACCCTCTGTCCTTAGACCCTCGATTCGAGTGAGGAAAAACTTGCCCACCAAAAAACCTTTTAACAGGGAAAAAGGTGGAAGAAACCTCAGGAAGAGCCACAGAGGAGGGATCCCTCTCCCAGGACGGACAGACGTGCAATGATGTCACATGTACAGAACAAATCAACAAACACATATTGTACACTCACAATGAATAACAGTGACAAATAATGACAATGACAAAATGAGAACAACGAATGATGAACCATTACAGCAACAGTGAAACTAGTGGTAAAGATACAGATACACAGTAGCAAATTATTAACTAACTATAATCTGTAATGGGGATATGGCAACAATGATGACGGCGACAACACATGCAGTAGACGCCACGCAGGACCACAGCAGCAGACACAGTCCACAAGAACCTGCTGGACGAGAGAGCACAGAAACTCCGGGGAAGAAGTTTAATTAGTAACATGATAGATAGATGGATTAGATAGATGGATAGATAAGGAGAGAGAGAGAATGAGAGAGAGAGAGCGAGAGAGTATGTGAGTCCCCCAGCAGTCTAGTTCTATGGCAGCATAACTAAGGGATGACCTGAGCCAGCCCTAATTATAAGCTTTGTCAAACAGGAAAGTCTTAAGTCGACTCTTAAAGGTGTTGATCGTGTCTGCCTCCCGAACACAGAGTGGTAGTTTATTCCACAGAAGAGGAGCTTGATAGCTGAAAGCTCTGGCTCCCAATCTACTTTTAGACACTATAGGAACCACAAGGAACCCACCATCCTGGGAGCGCAATGTTCTAGTGGGGTGGTAAGGTACTATGAGCTCTTTTAAATATGATGGTGCCTGACCATGAAGAGCTTTGTAAGTTAGTAGAAGAATTTTAAATTCTATTCTAGATTTAACGGGTAGCCAGTGCAAGGAAGCCAAAATGGGAGAGATGTGATCTCTGATTTTGGTTCCTGTCAGAACACGTGCAGCAGCATTCTGAATCAGCTGCAAACTCTTAAGAGACTTATTAGAGCAGCCTGATAGCAAAGAGTTACAATAGTCCAGCCTAGAAGTAACAAATGCATGGACTAGTTTTTCTGCATCCACTTGAGAAATGATGCGTCTGATTTTGGCAATGTTACGCAAGTGGAAGAATGCAGTCCTCGAAAGTTGTTTTATATAGTTATTAAAGGACAAGTCTTGATCAAAAACAACACCAAGATTTTTTACGGTGGAGCTGGTGGCCAGGGTGATCCCATCTAAGGCTAAATCTCTGGAATGATAGTTTCTAAGGTGTTTGGGTCCTATTACGAGAACTTCAGTTTTTTCTGAATTTAGCATCAGAAAATTGTGGGTCATCCAATTTTTTATGTCCTTAATGCATGCTTGAAGTCTAGTCAAGTGATTGGTTTCATCAGGCTTGATCGATAAATATAATTGGGTGTCGTCAGCATAACAGTGAAAGTTAATTGAATGATTCCTAATAATGTTCCCTAAAGGAAGCATATATAAACTGAAAAGAAGTGGCCCTAATACAGAACCTTGTGGGACTCCATGAGAAACTTTGGTTTGCATGGAGGCTACATCATGAACATGAACAAACTGAGAATGGTCTAGGAAATATGACTTAAACCAGCCTAGGGCGGTTCCTTTAATGCCAATTTGGTATTCCAGTCTCTGTAAGAGAATCTGATGGTCAATGGTGTCAAATGCGGCACTAAGATCTAATAGGACAAGTACAGAGATGAGTCCTTTGTCTGATGCCATTAGGAGGTCGTTTGTAACTTTAACTAGTGCGGTCTCTGTGCTATGATTTACTCTAAATCCTGACTGTACAAGTCTTTTTGGAGTGATTGAGACTTAAAAATGGATCACCCTTCTCCGGGGACGCCTGTGAGAATAAAAGAGAGCTCTCACCCATTATTGGAAAATAGGTGAAAGATTTGGAAGAAATAGAAAAACATAGGAAGCATTTGAATTACCAGAGACAAAGAATAGTGAAAAATAGAAAATGAAGAAAACACAAGGTCCACCACCATATGTTCTTTCACCTCTTACTGCACCAACTTCTGTGTATCCTGTTACAGAACTGCAGGCCCTGAAGGTGAACCCAGACCTAGACTCCTGTCCCTTTCAATGAACACCTGCCATGTCCGGAGCAATGGGAGGATACGACGAGCCAGATCAACACGTGAAAGAAGAAGAGAAGGAAGAATATGGAGATGTCGTGCTGCCTGCATCACCGCCACCTTCCGCACCACCAGCATTCAAGTCATCAACACACACCATGCAGACCAGACAACAAGCCTCTAAGACTGCCATCTTTAACGAACATAGTGGGCTGGAGCAGCCAGGGCAAATTGGTGCACAGCCTGATGCATGGGAGAGCCACCTCTGCAATTCCATCCTCGTAGGCATGCTCCCTGAATTACATGATATTGTTATCCGCACATATGTGGGGTGCAAAGAAGAATGTCGAATGATCTCAAGCGACATGCATGCCATGCACAACTGACTCAGCAAAAGAAGAAGAAAAGACTGAGAAAGAACTGCACATGGCAGCCCTCACTATGTATTCTGCGTTGGCAACCACGCAGAGACAGCGTGGCCGAGGACGAGGAAGAGGCAGAGGCCGTGGACGCGGGGGAAGAAGAGGTGAAAGAGGAGGCGGACGAGGAGGTCAGCATGGACAAGGCTCTGAATATCCCAACGCCTGTTATAGGTGTGGCATAATTGGACACTGGGCTAGAGACTGTCCCATGAATGCCTCGGATGAACAGGCACAATCATACTGATTGTCTGATTGACAGGGACAGGACAAAGTGCGGGGGACATCACCCGAAGGCTCTGCAGAACAGGGAAGTGAAACACACACAGCCACATGCATGTTTACATAATGATGATAGCCAGGAGCACACACACCAGCATGTTCATGGTCATGTACATAATGCTATAAGATATCTTGAACAGAAAAACACACCACAGGTTGAAACTTATGTACAATATGCAGGTGATCCTAAAACTGTTTTTCCTTTATATGCGTTGACAATAGAAGGGACTGAAGTGATGTTTTTGGTAGATTCAGGAGCTACAAATTCTGTGATTATGATTATGTGATTCCTTTAAAACAAGAGGCTATTGATGGCATTACTCCAGTGTTTAATCACCTTTTGCAAGCAGGTGTAATTGTTCCATGTCCTGATTCGCTGGTTCGCACACCTTTATTCCCTGTCAAAAAGATTAGGGATAAAGACCAACCAGTGGAATGGCGATTTGTACAAGATCTACAAGCTGTGAATGCTGCAATGTGTTTAACTTTGTATGAACTATGTCCTACTTAGGAGACCCCCTCCTGAGAGGGAGGGGGTGAAAGGAGCAGCTGAATGTATTATCAGCAGAGAGAACTTTGCGACTCTTGTACTCGTACTGTTGTCTCTCCTTGGCCAAGAATAAAGTTCTCATTTAATACTGATCGTGTTCTCAGTCTTTATCGAATTTCTGCAACAGAACCCAAAGACTATTGTTAGCAGAAGTAAAGTGTGTCAGTGTTTCACCTTGGACACGGCCTTGAATAAAAGCTACTCTCAGCCTAACTCTGCACCTGAGTCCTCATTTGAGTCCCGGCCTGACAAAACTCAAGCAAAAGGAAACATTTATTTAAAACATAACACCAAACGGCAGGAACAACAACAACAACAAAAACAACAACAACTTGATAACAATGATAACAACGATAACAATGATAATGTATAACAACAATAGTGTAACGACAATTTTTTCCATTTCCCAAACAATTCAGGTTGTCATTCATCTCGAAGGTACTTGAGAAAGCCGTAGCCAACCAACTATGTGACTTTCTCCACACAAACAGTTTATTCGAGGAGTTTCAGTCAGGATTTAGAGTAAATCATAGCACAGAGACCGCACTAGTTAAAGTTACAAACGACCTCCTAATGGCATCAGACAAAGGACTCATCTCTGTACTTGTCCTATTAGATCTTAGTGCCGCATTTGACACCATTGACCGTCAGATTCTCTTACAGAGACTGGAATACCAAATTGGCATTAAAGGAACCGCCCTAGGCTGGTTTAAGTCATATTTCCTAGACCGTTCTCAGTTTGTTCATGTTCATGATGAATCCTCCATGCAAACCAAAGTTTCTCATGGAGTCCCACAAGGTTCTGTATTAGGGCCACTTCATTTCAGTTTATATATGCTTCCTTTAGGGAACATTATTAGAAATCATTCAATTAACTTTCACTGTTATGCTGACGACACCCAATTATATTTATCGATCAAGCCTGATGAAACCAATCACTTGACTAGACTTCAAGCATGCATTAAGGACATAAAAAATTGGATGACCCACAATTTTCTGATGCTAAATTCAGAAAAAACTGAAG
The DNA here is from genome assembly GCA_036937835.1 of Pampus argenteus. NCBI lineage: Eukaryota > Metazoa > Chordata > Actinopteri > Scombriformes > Stromateidae > Pampus > Pampus argenteus. The sequence goes on along the minus strand of CM072864.1, from coordinate 25,548,029 downwards.
TTCTCGTAATAGGACCCAAACACCTTAGAAACTATCATTCCAGAGATTTAGCCTTAGATGGGATCACCCTGGCCACCAGCTCCACCGTAAAAAATCTTGGCGTTGTTTTTGATCAAGACTTGTCCTTTAATAACTATATAAAACAACTTTCGAGGACTGCATTCTTCCACTTGCGTAACATTGCCAAAATCAGACGCATCATTTCTCAAGTGGATGCAGAAAAACTAGTCCATGCATTTGTTACTTCTAGGCTGGACTATTGTAACTCTTTGTTATCAGGCTGCTCTAATAAATCTCTTAAGAGTTTGCAGCTGATTCAGAACGCTGCTGCACGTGTTCTGACAGGAACCAAAATCAGAGATCACATCTCTCCCATTTTGGCTTCCTTGCACTGGCTACCCGTTAAATCTAGAATAGAATTTAAAATTCTTCTACTAACTTACAAAGCTCTTCATGGTCAGGCACCATTATATTTAAAAGAGCTCATAGTACCTTACCACCCCACTAGAACATTGCGCTCCCAGGATGCTGGGTTCCTTGTGGTTCATATAGTGTCTAAAAGTAGATTGGGAGCCAGAGCTTTCAGCTATCAAGCTCCTCTTCTGTGGAATAAACTACCACTCTGTGTTCGGGAGGCAGACACGGTCAACACCTTTAAGAGTAGACTTAAGACTTTCCTGTTTGATAAAGCTTATAATTAGGGCTGGCTCAGGTCATCCCTTAGTTATGCTGCCATAGAACTAGACTGCTGGGGGACTCACATACTCTCTTCTTCTCTCTCTCTCATTCTCTCTCTCTCCTTATCTATCCATCTATCTAATCCATCTATCTATCATGTTACTAATTAAACTTCTTCCCCGGAGTTTCTGTGCTCTCTCGTCCAGCAGGTTCTTGTGGACTGTGTCTGCTGCTGTGGTCCTGCGTGGCGTCTACTGCATGTGTTGTCGCCGTCATCATTGTTGCCATATCCCCATTACAGTTTATAGTTATGTAATGATTTGCTGCTACTGTAATAATTCATCATTCATTGTAACCTATTCTTATCATCCATTGTAATTCATTATAATTCATTGTGAATGTACAATATGTGTGTGTTGATTTGTACTGTACATGTGACATCATTGCACGTCTGTCCGTCCTGGGAGAGGGATCCCTCCTCTGTGGCTCTTCCTGAGGTTTCTTTCACCTTTTTCCCTGTTAAAAGGTTTTTTGGTGGGCAAGTTTTTCCTCACTCGAATCGAGGGTCTAAGGACAGAGGGTGTCACTCCCTGTACAGATTGTAAAGCCCTCTGAGACAAATGTATTTTGTGATTCTGGGCTATATAAATAAAATTTGATTTGACTTGATTTGATTTTTTTTGATCTTCCACCAAACCCCTTGAGCTCAAAATATTTCAGGAAAGAAAGGAAATGTCAATGATTTGATAATTTGTTCACAAAAAGGCATACGGTTGTATATAAGAAGGTGGATGGATGGCTCAAGAGAAAGGCCGAAGAGATGTGGCAAGAGAACAAGGCCATTGAGGAGGGGGACCTTAAGAGTAAATGTCAAAAATGTATAAACTAGTGAAAATTAGTGAATGCATGTCTGTTTTATGATTTAGATAATGATGTTAAGACAACACAAGTGTAAACAGATGTGGGGTCTACACAAAGATGCAGGGTCACAGGACTTGACTGTAAGATATTGAGTCATGTTGGGTGTAAGACAGCACCATGTACTTCACATGGTGCATTTAAGAAGTTACAGTGGTACAATCCCAAGATGTATTGCTCCAACAGACAACTCTGATAAGGCATGAGAGCATGCACAGACATCTTAATAATGAAGACAAATACACAGACTATGAAACCACTGAGAAGAAGTTTGTAACAGTCAAATATGTATACAAAATGACAACTTTAAACAACTGGAGGGTGTGAGGTCTGGATGGGAAGGAGGACTCAGGTGCAGATTTAAGACAAATTTATTTAACAAAAAAACACTCCAAAGGAGGGAAACAAAAAACACTCGACGTGGAGGTAAAAAGGCAAGACGAGGAAACAGGAAAATTCTGGGAAAACAGTGGACGTGGTCGATAGGGCTGAGGTGCATGAAGGACAAAAACACTCTGGAACAGGACAAAGGCAGACACAGAACTTATATAGACACACAGATGGGTAATGGGGAACAAGTGGAGACAATCCGGAATCACGGCAACAGGTGACACACAGGGGAAGGGTAAGTGACCTGAAACGAAAGGGCAGGTAAATTTCAAAATAAAACAGGAAGTCACGAGACAAAAATTAGAGCACCAACATCACGTCCGTTGTGACAGAGGGTCTATATGGAGATGTAGGGTCACAGGAGCTGATTAGGGTTAGGAGAAACTGATTGAGAATATTTGCTCCACTCAAAAACATTTAACTTTGCTTATCTACTTAATTTAACAATTTATTACAACAAATAACTAATCATGTAAATTTTACTTTCTTTCACCACCGTCGGACAGAGAAAATGACAGTGTTAAGAAAAACAACAAACCTACCTGAGCTTATTTTGACCTTTTTCCATTTAGCAAATGTGCAGAGCTGCAAGGGGGTCCTCAGAAATATAGCTGACTATCTTTTTGTCTGATTTTACTGCTAAATAATGAACGGCTTTTTCCTGTTACGCTAGTTTGGATGCCTCTTTTCATTTTATTGGAGGCTGTTAAACGCCCCAAAACATATATATGACCATCACAAACCCCTGCTTATGGTAAATATAACATATTTCATCATATTTCTGTTGCACAGTCAGTAGTGTAGATGTCAGAGTTAGATGTTCCCCTGCTCTGGATTGCTCTGGATGACTGTGGCTCGGACAGCCGACCATCTGTGGGACACAAAATGGCCAACCAGAGGGGTGTGTGTCTCCCTCCGCCTAAGGATATTTAATCTATGCTGGGAAAACCTCTGAAGGAGCATGTTTTTAGTTTCCCCAAAATATTGGAGCCCACAGGTATGGCAGTGGATCAGGGTGAAGGTGATAAAAGCCATATCCTTTTTGTTTTGAAAATATACAGTCAATTTAATTATTCTATGGCAGGGGTGGCCAACTAGTCAGAGACCAAGAGCCACTTTTTTTTCTGTGTTACTGCAAAGAGCCACATCATACACATGGGCACACATGAACATCATCCCATTCCTTAAGCATGTATGCACGCACACACAGACCTCTGCTCAGCCAGATTTAATGAAAATAACCACACCAACATGATAATATCACTTATTTTAAACAGTTAACATTGTGTGCACTGTCTTACACACACAAACTCTCAGTTCAAGCAAGTCCACAAAATAGAATAATTTTAAATAAAATTTCTTCTTACTATTCTGCTTAGTGAGACTTCAGTCCCTTTTGGAAATTCCTGTTCGATGTTAGGATGGAGTGAGCTGAAGTGACGCTTTAAAATGCGCTAATGCTGCGTGACATATAAGGCAGATCGGCTTGCCATTACGTTCAACAAAAAAAATATAAATTCTCCCACTCTGTCAAAAACGTCGTGTGTTCTTCTTCATATTGGCTGTGCTTTTTTCCCCTGCCATTTTGAGAGCTAACATGACGGAAATTGTTTACAACGCAATTGATGTCGCGCCAAAGATTTTATTGTCGCCCGTTTGACATAACTCAAACAGGCTTACCTGGTCAGCGTGCCATCTAGCCGTAGGGGGAATGTATTTGACGCATGTCATGTGAAAGCTCCTGAAGAGCCGCATGAAACTAGTTAAAGAGCCGCATGAGGCTCGGGAGCCGCGGGTTGGCCACCCCTGTTCTATGGTATTGTTATAAATCCCATCTACTCTGCTCTACCATGGATCTCTGGCTCCCTCTAGTGGGGATGAAAGAAAGGCCTCTGTTTAACAGTGTGAATTGGGCATGAGTGAGTTAGAATTTTTGATCTAAAACAACAACTTTTTTTGACCCCTCCTGATCTGGCAGGCTTATGGGGACTTGAATTTTACATGACCCATCCAGAATACAAACATGTGGTAGGCTGTGCTTTTGGTCCAATAAATGTTATCTTTGTTTGTGGCAAATAATTTAGTTGGCAGCTTTGGGATGCAGAGGCAGTTCATTTGGATTTGCTCATTGAGGTGCACCAAGTAAGACTGTTCCCTTTGAGGTAGGTTACTAGAAATGTTGATCAAAGGGACCCAGATCTCAGCTGAAGGAAATGTAGCCTCAGCAGCCCTAATTGTGGCCAATAGCTGTTGGGTCAGGGCTGTTTTAGATGTTTAGATTAATTTTTCCACCTTGGTGGACGTGGTGATTTTTTCAATTAGGGCCTTAGCATGTGCAAATATAGCTCCCGAATAGGTTTCGATTTGAAGGTGTTGGCTTTCAAAAGGAGGCATTCTGGCTAGGTTAGAAATAGACTCCGGACCCATATGCCATAAAGTAGACAAAAGGTTCATTTCATAACTAAATAAATAAATGCGCATATAAATAGATAGTAATAAATATAAGTATAAACCTTTTTGGCTCGTGGGCTATCTATATATATATCTATATATATATATATAGATATATATATAAATTACCTCTCTGTGACCAATCTCTGTACAGTGGTCCAATACAAATTACTCGCCAGGCCCATGTTTTGTTCATTATGTTGGCCATTGAGTTTGAAATGTTCATATAGCACGCTTGTGCCATTCCCACTATTCATTTTGTGCAAGTGTTTTTTTATTCTGGTTTTGATGTCATGTCTCGTCTCTCCCACATAAAGTTTGCGGCAGGCCCTGCATCTCACTGCGTACACTGCAATGAGTTAAAAATGTGGGAGAGACGGACAAAACCAATGTCCGGGCCTCGAAGCGCCTCCCCATGTGATTTATTTTTATTTTTAATAATGTCTGAGTGTACCAAAAGGTCTTTCAGATTTTTATTTCTTTGATAGGCAGAGATCAGCCGGCAATCCCTCAGCGCGTCGCAGTCCACCCTCACCCCCTCAAAATTTCTCCTCAGTGTGGACAGCAAGATCTTTAAGTTCTCTGAGTATGTTATTACAATGAGGACGAGGGTGGATGCGGACGGCAGAGGACAGGTGTTATTGTGAACTCAACTGTGGTGGGTTGTAAATTGTGTTTAACTTTTATTTTTGCGTGGTGTAAATTTAAAATCTCCATGAAGGTATTGAATTCCTACTCGGTCTTGTTCCAGAGGCCGAAGATGTCGTCCAAGTACCGGAAATACAGGAGGGGTTTGATGGTTAGTTTGGTGAAGGCCGTTTCCTCCCAATAGGTCAAATAGGTGTTGGCATATGCCGGAGCATATTTTCGGCCTATCGCACACCCGCACAACTGGAGATAGTACTGGTTATTGAACATGAAGTCGTTTTCTGGTGAGAGTGATGTTGAGCAACTGTAATATATGGCTGTCGGGTCTGGCTGGATTTGGGTGTTTATTGAATGTGTGCTGGATGGTGTTAAGGCCAAGTGGTGTTTCAATGTTAGTGTACAGGGAATTTATGTCTATTGAAAAAAGGAGTGTGTGGGTGGTATATGAAAGTTTTTTTATTTTATTAACAAAATCATATGTGTCTTGAATGTAGCTGGGGTGAAGTTTGGAAAGTCGATTAATGAAATGGTCTGTGTATTCTGTAATCCTATCGGTTTCTGTATCACAGTCGCTTACGATGGGTTGGCCGATCGGAACCACATGGGGGACTGTCCACGTCTCAAAAGGCTTATGGATCTTGGGCAGCAGGTACAAGAGGCGGGTTAGGGTTAGGGCTAGGGCTAGGGGTGAAAAAAAGACATGTTTGGAAAGCTCTCAGAGTGGTACATCATATATGTGAACGCTACATAGGTGGCGCTCTACTGGAGCAAAGTCTTTAATGGAAAGAGATATAAGAAGGGGACCTGGACATTGTGAAAGGCCTCGACGAGACGAACGCAACGATAACCTGAATGTCGTGAACCTGAACGTGAACTTTTCCAAACTCCACATTTCTATGGAAGCTAAATTGCCCTAACTCCTCGACCGAGAGGTTCTCAGAATCAACCCGTTCTCTCAATCAGTATTTGAAATATCAGCCTTTACACCACTTAATAAGGATAAAACGTCAAACTTTGGTGCCCCCTATAGCTCCGTACAGGAAGGGGGATGAAAACAGTTGTTTTGCAGCACACAAAATCAGGCAATAAAAATAAACTCATCAATTTTGCAGTTTAAACTGTTTTAATGGACAAAACCAAATTGAAAAACAAAATCGTATTAATAATATTTATGGGGGTCATACTTAACATGTCAAACAAAATAAAAATCTTAATGACCCCTTAACTTCCCTCACCGTGTCCCTCCTGGCTATGTTCTCCTGCATCCTGTATTCCACTCCGGAATGCTAAATGTATTTGTATTCAGTGAGAATAATCATGAGAATGACGTACACCAAAATAATTCCTGCTAGAATTAGAATGACTATGAACACATGCCACAGGTCATATGCTCGTCCACATAGCACTCCCGATCTAAAAAGGAAACAAAACAATTTTATTGTAATATAGTACAAACATAACTTGATTCATCATCATACTATTTGAAATAATTATATGTATTTAAAGTACAAACTGCACTTGCCTTGTTGGACTTGGTGCATCTTGTGGAGATACTTGTTGGATCTCAGGTGGGGTGGAGGGACATTCATATGGCTGTGTCCTCATTTCTTTTGCAGGATCTATCCATGTGTCAGGTTAGATATAAACAATTTTAGAAAATGTTACTTCTGTCTGATGAAATCAATTTTAGAAAGCACATAAGTATAGCAAATGAATTAACATGCCTGGCATTGCTGAGTGACTTCCTGTTGAATGCCTGACTTCCTTTTTACATCTGAATAAAAAAGGACCACATGAGTAATTTTTATGTTATTGGAAAATAGTACCGTAGTCATTTCTATTCAGTAATTGTTTTTTTTAAATTCAAATCAAATATGCAACCTTTTTATTATTTTTTATTTAATTTATGAATTAAGTAGATTGAAAGTTGGAAAATAAAATTGATATTCCACATTTACATCTATCTGATAACATTTTTGTTTTAAACGAAAATGCAATAAAAACGATTTTTTGAAAGTTAAAAAATGCATATAAACATGACATTGGGATGTTACTCACTACAATACGACAAAATCAACCAAGTATCAACACTTTTATTTAAGTATCTATAAATTACTGAGCTAACACTTACTCACCATGTGCTCAGTGCTCCTTCTGTAGCTAGCTCCTACTTCTGTCACTCCTACTTCCTGTTGACAGAGGAAGTCCATGTTTTCATCTAAAGGCATTCATTATACAATAGATTGAAACATGGAAGAAACTACATCATGGATTAGATTTAAACTCGGAAATTATTGTAGCGACCCTGCAGTAATGTTACAGGGTTGTACGTTCATGATTAGAGTTCTATGATTTCCTACGGTCTGTGAATGTGTCTGAATGGATGTAAGTGCGAGGGGGCGGGGGAGCAGGTGAGAGAGTGAGCGCGAGCCCGAGAGAGTGTGTGGATGTCGGACGAGACGAGAGAAGTTGATGAGTGGGAGCGTGATTGTTTTGTGTCCTTTTGGCGTGGTTACGGCCGACAGTAACCGGGTTCTGTAACCAACTCGTTCAACAATAAAGACAAGGTTGGTTGAACCACGCCTCGTTATTCCTCGCGTCTGGTTGGACGCTACAGTATGTTTTATGTTTTGTTAACTAAGTAACATAAGTTAACAAAGGAGTCACGAAACTTAAACATAATTACATGAGTTGATAGCTGTACAAACAAAGTTGTGCTAAAGCATGCCATGTACATGCGTGTTCCCCCGTCACTGTTAACAACTCGATACTTTTTTGAATGTGAATTTTTTTTCAAAGAAAGTGCATAAAAACATGTTAGTTACACAGCTCGTTTACGCTTCTAGCAACTGGGTGGGGGATGGGCACATTTATAACTCCTAAGGCAGGGGTCGGCAATTAAGATATTTTCCAAGCCATTACATGGCGGGCCACAACCAAAACAATGGCTAATATAATGAATTAATAGGGGGGGGGGGGTGATAATGAAAATGATAGGCGATCTTGAAATGACGGAGCAGACGCACTGAGACATTCAAGCGGGCTGATGTAGGTTAAATGTGTGGACTGACCACTGGGGGGCGCTATTAATTATATGCCTGTTTGTTAAAAAAAAAACATTAAAAAAACATTTCCACTTGTTGCTGTTAGCTGTCCGAAAAATGGCACTATCAAAAAATCTCAAGAGAAAACTTAACAGCGAGAACAGGATCTTTCATGATGAATGGACAGAAAACTATGCCTTCATCCTCCCCAGTTTTATTAATGCAAAGCCCACATGCCTGATCTGTAACGAGGGTGTCTCTGCATGCAAAGAGTACAACATTAGACGGCAAATCAAATCAAATCAAATCAAATCAAATTTTATTTATATAGCCCAAAATCACAAAATACATTTGTCTCAGAGGGCTTTACAATCTGTACAGGGAGTGACACCCTCTGTCCTTAGACCCTCGATTCGAGTGAGGAAAAACTTGACCACCAAAAAACCTTTTAACAGGAAAAAAGGTGGAAGAAACCTCAGGAAGAGCCACAAAGGAGGCACCACGAAAAGAAGCATGTGACAGTTTTGGAGGAACTTGATACCAACAAGTCGATGGATGATGTGATCGGGTCAGTGAAACAGATGTCGCTCTCTGCGAGGTCCGCTGCCCGCCGCATAGAAGCGCTGTCTGATGCGGTGCAGGGTGCAATTGTCGACGTGCTTATTCACTCTGTATCCAGTTAGACAAATAAGCATTTAAATTGAGGAAAATTTTCTGTTCTGGAAAATGAAGTTTCCAAGTAAAGAGCATTTTTGAGACTGGCAGTCCGATTTTTAAAAATAATATTTTATATTTTTATTTTCTTTCTCTAGTTCAAACAATCTCACGGGCCAGATGTTTTTGCTTGCGGGCCACATCTGGCCCGCGGGCCGCCTATTGCCGACCTATGTCCTAAGGAGTAGAACAATGTGTTGAAAGATGACTGTTTTTGCTGTATTTCAGTGTGTAACATATCAATATCACCTTAGGTGTTGTTTTTTATCCACTTTTGGTGGTTTCAAAAGTTGATTTATATCACATGGACAGCACATGGTCTGTACAATGACATATTTAAATGTGGAAGTTTTTCGATTGTAACTTCCAAATTATAATTTATGCCATTTAGATGAATCTTGGAAGTGGAGGAGCAACAGCAGCAGTAGCAGCTTGGTAAGTGTGCTCTGTAATGTCTTGATTTTTTTAGAAACGGTGTGTTGAAACTCCATCATGCATTATCCTAACCCGTTCAAATGTTTATGTCACAGCGTCACCTACTGGAAAAAGAACTTTTTTTTTTCTTTTTATCTACAGGCCACAAAATTGTGTGGGGTGTGTTTCAGGAGCTACGCTAATTTGAAGCAACACCTGAATGTTTCCCACAGAATTCAGAATAGAGAGGAATTTCATCTTTTAAAGAAATATGGGAACGCTAGGTAAGAACATACAAAACATTTATTCATATGAAAAAAATATTTTGCTTGTCTATAGTTCTTTTCCATTTATTCAATATTCCCTACTCCAGGATAACGGAACCCTTAGACTGCCCATTGTGCGACAAAATGCAATTAGTTCGCCTGGACAAGCATCTGCAGGAGAAACATTTTTTAAACGCAGAGGTAAGTGCAAATGCACAATAATTCTTGCAAATGTAATCTTTAGTCATGATAAAAATTGTTTTTGTTTCAAAATCTGTCACTTTATATTAATAGGAAAGAGAGCCTCTGCTAAAGGATGCCAAGAGACAGTGTATTAAAAAGCAGTTTGCTGCTCTCCACCGTACTGATCCTGAAATACCAATGGTATCATCTTTGGGCGATCCTACCTCTGGTAATTTTACACTATGTATTAATGTGTTTGTGATAGATTGAACGTATAGTTTACAGGTCTTTGACGTGTATTTTCCAATTCATTACAGATGAATTATATGATGATATGATGCCCACTCTGGAAAACGATACGCCCCTCGATGAAACGCAGCGGCTCAACCCGGCCATGAGTCCAGAGTCAGAGAATTGTCAACCTGAAATTGGTCTTCCTGTTTTATCATCCACTCCCCAAAAACCACATCTCAGCCCTGGTGTCCAGAAAACCTCCTCCGCTGGACAGACACCCTGCTCCAGTGGACTTGGTCATAGCCGTCCTCTGCCTTCTTCACCTTTTACACAGAATGACTTTTGTAACACCGAGAGTCCACTTCTAAATCGAGGCAACTGCAACTGCAACTGCAACTGTGAAAACGTTGCAGCCAGATTGCAGCAGCTCGAACACACGGTAAACAGACTTATGAGAGCCCAACCCATTACAGATTATAGTTAGTTAATGATTTGCTACTGTGCATCTATTTCTCTATCACAAGTTTCACTGTTACTGTAACAATTAATCATTCATTGTTAACATTCTCATTGTATTATTGTAATTCACTATAATTCATTGTGAGTGTACAATATGTGTGTGTTGATTTGTTCTGTACATGTAACATCATTGCACGTCTGTCCGTCCTGGGAGAGGGATCCCTCCTCTGTGGCTCTTCCTGAGGTTTCTTCCACCTTTTTCCCTGTTAAAAGGTTTTTTGGTGGGCAAGTTTTTCCTCACTCGAATCGAGGGTCTAAGGACAGAGGGTGTCACTCCCTGTACAGATTGTAAAGCCCTCTGAGACTAATGTGTTTTGTGATTTTGGGCTATATAAATAAAATTTGATTTGATTTGAACCCTTGACCCCTGTGAGGCATACCGTCAAAACTACCTCAGTCCAAAAATATGAACATGTGAGAAAGTTGGAGAATTCGGAACATTTATTTCGTGAGTGTTCATTTCCTGTTTCCTTTTTCTCATCTACAATTTTCATATTTATATCTATTTACATACAACGTGGAAGCCATAGATTTCAGATTGTAATCTATGGATTCCACGTTGCTGTGTAATATAACAGATGTTTTTTTTATTTGGTAAACTATTCCACAAACATTTTCTGTATGTTACATGACAGAGAAGCTCATTGATGACTTTAGAAAGTTTCGACTGGGTTCACAGACACGAAAGAAAGAAAAGGACAATGCGAGGCAGGCAGCGAACCATGTGCTCCGTTTTTGCCTCTATATGGCTACTGGGTTACCTTCAAAAATGATCTCCATGGATTTGAAGTTCCTTCTCCAGATGGACAAATTGCGCAAGTGTGTGTTTTGGTTAGAATAATCGAATAGTCTTCAGGAGTTTTTTTTTTTTTATAATATGTGTATATATATGTTTATTGTTATGAATTTCAAATTATAATTTGATGTTTTGAAGAAGATGAAGAATTGGAATTTATATTTAAAATCAGGTGGTGGGAACTAGAGGTGAGATTTCATCACTTGTGCCTGTCTACCTTTTTTTGTAGATATCCAGTTATGTCCCAACCACAGTGCGAAACATGCTGATAAATATCACCCTGTTCATCAAGCCCGTGAAGTGCTCTTTCCAGGCGGTCAGTAAACTCAAATCTACCGAGTTGGACAAAATCATCTATGAACTTAAGACGCTTCAGAGCAATGTGCACAAGCATGTGGTTGTCCACCAGCAGAAGGTGTTGAAAAAGAAGACAGGTAATGTTTTCTTTCTTTATTGTGTTATTGTTGTGTATATATTCTGTCATCTAAAAAATAGGGATTTGGAACCTCAAAAATGGGTGTTATATGTGACACTTTTTTTCACAGATAAACTGCTTGACGCCAAAACGGAAGTGACATTTATGAAGGCCGCCAAAAAAAAAATTCCTGAATTGCTTCGTAAGTACAATTCAGTACATATTTATGCATGACAGGAAATTGGGAGACCAGGAGAGGAAAACTGACATAAACTTAACTTGACTAAACTTCATTTATCCCTTTATTTATTGTAGAATTCTTACCTGCTAATGGCAGTTTTAGTATGGGACACGGTGAGCTCATGGGCTACCTCATGGGCTACCTGTGCCCCATCGTCCTTACCAACATGACCCGTGATCAGGTGACATCAGCGGACTGCTGGGCTGGTGGCAAAAAGTATAGGATTCTGGTAAGTATTTAAACTATTCTTTGGAAGAGATAGCAAAATCTTTTTTTCCATTTCAGTTTAAGTTTACCCATCTACAGAAACAAGCTAATTTTCTGCAACTTTATCTTTAGGTAGGTGATCACAAAACTATGAGCTCATTCGGGCAAGCTGCGGTGTGCCTGAACAAGACAGAGTTTCAGTGGGTGAAGAAAGCTGCCTTCGGTCACTGCTGCCTTCGTGGTGAGGAAAACGAATATGTTTTCCACACAGTATTAGGCAGGAATATCCTGAAGCCATCACTTCCTCCATATGGCTTGGCTGAACGCTGGATTGACAGGGTCAGTCAATTTCAGCCAGATCCGGAGCAGTGTCTCTACGCAGGTAAGTAATCAGGAATCAAATCAAATCAAATTTTATTTGTATAGACCCTTAGAATGTCATTATAGATGAGAATACCACGATTCTCCTCCTCTTATAAAAAACAAAAGCTTTCCAGTGAGGCTAAAAACACTCCAAAAATAGAATGTTTTGAAGAGAAACTTACCATGCTGACACAGGTAAAAACAAGATGGCTGACAATAAACTTTGAACTTTGTACCCCCCAAAATTCAACATATGTCAATCTTGCTGTCCCTGACATATGTGGTAGGGCTTGTTTCAAGGTACAGTTAGTCAAATTTTCAAGGCTCTGACCCCAACTCTGGTAATCACCCGATTTGTCCCTTCCATATGTTAATCTATGTATCCACTCAGGTTCCAAAGATATTCCCCTTTAGGGATGATTGGGGGTTGGAATGTGGGATAAAACTTGGAAGGACTAAATAAGGGGAATTCTTCATGAGCTACAGTCCCCAAATTTGGGGGATGCTAATGGGCCTCCAAGTCTCTACAAAGAAGTTCCAATTTCCCCCATAAGAATGAATGGCATTCTGAATTTGGCATGACAATTGGAATGGCCATTTGTGGGCGTTCCCAATGAGCTACAGTCCCCAGATTTGGTTGGCGTCCACTTCACGCTCAGGCTCCCTGAAGAAAAAATTTTTGTAGTTCTCCCCGAAGGGTCCGGGGAGAACGATTCGCCTACGTGGCAAAGTGGCCACTTTGCGCGCAGGCCCTGTGAAAAACCAAATTTTTCCACTGCTGAAGGCCAAACATCCTCCTCTGAAGGCATTTCACCTTTGTGGCACTGTGTCCAATTTACACTTCAGGCTCCCTTGAAGAAAAATTTTTTGTAGGCAAACCATTCTCGCTGCACCCTTCGCGGAGAACTGAATTTGTATAGCCCAAAAATTACTAAATACATTTGTCTCGGAGGGCTTTACAATCTGTACTGGGAGTGACACCCTCTGTCCTTAGACCCTCGATTCGGGTAAGGAAAAACTTTAAAAAAAACCTTTTAACAGGGAAAAAGGTGGAAGAATTACATGTACGGTATGTTAAAATGAGAATTGGTTACAATGAATGATAACTGTAACAGTAGCAGTGGAACCTGTGATGGAGAGACACACATGCACAGCAACAGCAAATCATTAACTATAAACTCAGGGTTTATACAGAGATTCTTAAGTTGCATTTACTACGATTTTACTACCTTTTTCACTACCTCCACAATATTTTTTACTACCAACACGATGTCAAACTGTAGCAGCATAGTGTAAAGTAAAGTGACGGGTAAAGTAAAGAAATATGCTTCCAAAATTAATTACTAAAATATTTCCTCACAATTTAATAGTTTCAACACTGGACACAACTCGCCAAATAGAGAGTGGGAGAAAGAGGGACAAACAGAACATAGAACCAAAGATAGATAGATAGATAGATAGATAGATAGATAGATAGATAGATAGATAGATAGATAGATAGATAGATAGATAGATAGATAGATAGATAGATAGATAGATAGATAGATAGATAGATAGATAGATACTTTATTAATCCCAAAAACTGGGAAATTGGGGTGTAGCAGCAGCATAACACAATACAACACAATGAAGTAAACAGAACAACCAACAATTAAGATAATAATTAATAATTCAATAAGAATAAGATAATTAAAAAAGAATAAGAAAATTAAGATAATAATTCAATAAGAATAAGATAATTAAAAAAATAATAAGAAAATTAAGATAATAATTAAATAAGAATAAGTAAAAATAAAATATAATATAATATATATATGACCGGATTTTAGCTATTATTATACATGCTGATGGCCTGTGGCAGGAAAGATTTCCTGTATCTGTCCCTACGACAGCGGAGCTGGAGCAGTCTGTGGGAGAAAGTGCTCCGCTGTAAGAGGCTTTGTAGGTGTATGTGAGTGTGCATGTGTGTTGGGGAAAGCGAGTGAGCTACATTTAAGTAAGAGTGATCTCTGCTATAGGAGTAGGATTAATTAAGATGTCAGACCAGGAATTAGTCCATAGGTTTTACTTAATAAGTCACAAAGTAATAATTGCATAACAATTAGAAGACAGACTGGACCTTTAGAATGAACAGCTACACACTGGACTTTGAAATAATGTGCAAATTGCAGAATCAGGGTATTTAAAGGGGAAGAAACTTAATAATAAAATGCAATTTTATACTGTAAAAACAGTATTTCATTAAAAAATAAATAACTTAAACTTAACCTAAATTAAACTTCAATACTGGACACTAAAACTGGCGAGTTTAGAGAGAGAGAGAGAGAGAGAGACAGACACACACAGAGAGAGAGAGTAAACCTAAGTAATTAACAACAGGAACAACAGGCAAACATAAACATTAAAACAGGTAGACAGCAATGCATAGTCACAAGTGCCCGAGTTGTGTGGCCTTCTCCTTGATAATTTTTTAGCGGTGGTAGTGCAGAGCAGCTGAATGCTGTTGGTGAGATTAACATTACTGGTGGTGGGAGCAGGTGAGGTTGAGGTAGCGGTGGAGGTTGAGGGAGCAGTTGAGGTCGAGGACGTAGATGTAGCCGTAGTGCCAACGCAAAACAGAGACCGCGGTAGCTGCACGTTTCGTCCCCGCATCCTTGTTTGATGGCTATTCGATTCCATGTCTGATATCACCGCCTTCACCCCCATCCACGTAATATTTATAGCTTTCTTACAGACGTTGCAATAAGCCTCTCGGCTGTTGCCAACTACTGGCCTAAGCCAGTCTTTAAACGTACCTTCTTCCATCCAGAGGTCTGAAAACTTGCATTTGCCCATATCTGAATTAACGCTATGATAAACTAGCGCAGATTTGGCAGCAAGCCAGTCGAGTAGCCTACTCAGATTGCACACGCACAAGGTACAAGTGACGTCATTTAGGTCCTACTCGCAACATACAAATAATTTCATGCTAGTTTATTAATTCAAGGAGATAGTCTTGCACGTGAATTACACAATTTGAAAAAACGTATTTTAGATTACGTTAAAATTTACTACCTGGTCAGATGACGTTTATTACTTTTTACTCAGTTTTACAAGCCTTAATTTGGTCTAATTTAATTTACTACCTTTCACTACCTTTTACAACCCCGCGGCAACCCTGAAACTGAAATGGAGATATGGTAACAATAATGACGGTGATAACACATGCGGTAGACGCCACGCAGGACCACAGCAGCAGCCACAATCCACAGAGAGAGAGCACAGAAACGCTACCATATAAAACTCAGGCACTGTGATATCTAAAAGAGCTCATAGTACCTTACTACCCCACTAGAACATTGCGCTCCCAGGATGGTGGGTTCCTTGTGGTTCCTATAGTTTCGAAAAGTGGATTGGGAGCCAGAGCTTTCAGCTATCAAGCTCCTCTTCTGTGGAATAAACTACCACTCTGTGTTCGGGAGGCAGACACGGTCAACACCTTTAAGAGTAGACTTAAGACTTTCCTTTATGATAAAGCTTATAGTTAGGGCTGACTCAGGTCATCCCTTAGTTATACTGCCATAGGACTAGACTGCCGGGGGACTATCTCTCACTCTCACACTCTTCATGTGTTAAAAGTCCTTTAGTACACTGGTGAGATGTTTTCTTTTCTCTTCCATGATTCTCTTAGTTTCCGTTTCCTCCAGAAACTGACACATCTCCTCCTCCACATTAAATACCTAAAGTACACAGACAACCTCAGCTGCAGAAAACAAATGACTTGTAATCAAACTCAAACCTTTTTAGACACTTATAATGCTTTTTTGGGTGAAATGTATAAAAAAAACATTAGAGGTAAGAAAACTGGCTGAAATTGTGTAACTGCATGAGAGATTTGTCACACACTTCCATCCATTCATTGTCAAAATAAACATTTCTTGTTTTTGCTTGCTGAACTGATGGAAGAAAATTACCTGAACCAGCCTGTAAACTCTTTTGACTTCCTCACGTTCTGCCTCCTTTTCCTCCAACTGATGTTTCAGATCCTCCTTGCACAGGCTGAGATGTTCCATCTACTCTGTGAGCTCAGCCAGACGATCAGGTTTCTTCCTCGAGCTGCTGCGGGAACTTCTTTTGGGCTTGGACTGCCTCCTCACGCAGCATACGCTCCTGCAGGGACAACACAGCAGGAAGGCAGAAGCCTCAGCATACATAGACATAAAAATATGATTGGACGGATGGATGGATGGATGGATGGGTGGGTGGGTGGACGGACGGATAGACAGACAGATAGACCAATGAACATACAATGCCTATGGTAAAATGCACAACTAAGTTGAAAGTTGATAAATTCTACTACAACAAACTGATTTCAATAAAGTATCCTGCTCCCTCTTTGAGTCTGCAGATGGTTTCTCTCTGGTCTCCAGTCATCCACGTTCCTGAGCGAGAAATGCTCGCACATGAGAAAATGTAAATTTAGTTTCTCTCATGAGAGCAATTATTGTGAAACTACTATAAATGTTGTTCTTTTTACTTTTGTCTATGTTTATATTATATGTATGTTGATATTTTATTCTGTATTGAAATATCTTTTCTAAGTAGTTTTAATACATTTTATTGCTTTATATAAATCATGAGAAATTTCTGTGCT
Source organism: Pampus argenteus (assembly GCA_036937835.1). NCBI lineage: Eukaryota > Metazoa > Chordata > Actinopteri > Scombriformes > Stromateidae > Pampus > Pampus argenteus. The sequence continues at coordinate 25,530,915 of CM072864.1, read as the reverse complement.
TGAAAGGGGCTCCGATATACAAATAAGCGTCTCTCCAAAGGAACCACTAGATGGCAGACTTTACTTGAAACGATCTGCACACATATTATTAAACTATATATCCATTGCTTTTTCATATTTCCTGTTCTTTCTTCATAGGAAACTCTCCAAGATGTTAACAGTGGCTCATTTTACCCAGCGCCAGTATGGAGCATCCACCTGGCACATGCATTATGCAATAGGACAGATCCAGAGAAAACCTGCATTTGTTTCCTATAGCTGGCTATCAGTGTGTGACATGCACTATAAGGATCACTAAAAGCAGCAACAGTGAACAGAAATCAAATCAAATTTTATTTATATAGCCCAAAATCACAAAATACATTTGTCTCAGAGGGCTTTACAATCTGTACAGGGAGTGACACCCTCTGTCCTTAGACCCTCGATTCATGTGAGGAAAAACTTGCCCACCAAAAAACCTTTTAACAGGGAAAAAGGTGGAAGAAACCTCAGGAAGAGCCACAGAGGAGGGATCCCTCTCCCAGGACGGACAGACGTGCAATGATGTCACATGTACAGAACAATCAACACACACATATTGTACACTCACGATGAATTATAGTGAATTACAATGGATGATAAGAATAGGTTACAATGAATGATGAATTATTACAGTAGCAGCAAATCATTACATAACTATAAACTGTAATGGGGATATGGCAACAATGATGACCGTGACAACACATGCAGTAGACGCCACGCAGGACCACAGCAGCAGACACAGTCCACAAGAACCTGCTGGGCGAGAGAGCACAGAAACTCCGGGGAAGAAGTTTAATTAGTAACATGCTAGAAAAGTGCCCTCATGAATGTTTCCCACCTTGCTTGACAACACAGTTGACCCTTGTCTTTCTTAAGCCACTCAAGCTGCAGGATGAAGCCAGTCGTGATCCGCCTCTGCTTCCAAGGAATGCAGATGGCTCTGGTAGAGAAACGTGCACAGAGACAGTATTAATGATCAATAGCCATCTGTCATGAAAGACACATAAAAATGACTAAATAACCTGATAAAACCTGGCTCAGGGTCGCTTTAAGCGCCAGCAGCTCTGAAGAAATCTCATCACGTGTGTCCTTTACCTACAGATGTAGAGCAAAGACATGAATGTGAATCTAGTCATCAAGGAGACTTTGGTCCAAGCATAACTGCATCCGCAACTCCAGCTTTTTTCTGTGGAAAGAATGCAAACGTGTAAGGATAGGCTCTTGATCTTTTTAACAGGCTACTGTTAAAAATGAAATAACGTGACATTCTAACTATTTTTAAAATACATTTAAATACAGGCAGTTGCAGGCAACCTTGACAGGAAAGTGTGCAAAAAGGTTGACATTTTGAAATTCAACTTTGAAATCATAAATTTGGATGCAGAACATTTCTAATGGAACTTTGCTGCTATTAAAAATGATGTTACTAACTGCAACTAGTGGAGCCCCATAAACTGAAAGCCATATTTTTCCTGTCCAACAAAAAACATAAATCCCTGCTAAACAATATGAAAAACTCTGCCACACAAATTCTAATTGATCTCTTATAAAGGCTGCTGTTCAGCCTACAGTAAATTATGGTACTGATAAGAATTATTTGTGCACCCTTTAACTTAAACTTCCTTACAGAAAACATCACCCATCAACTGTCAGATACCACAAAAGTAAGTGAATACAAATGCCATCCATAATGCAAGAATGTCAGTTTGTCAGAATTGATTTATGCACTTGGCTGCCTTCATAGGCATTTAGATCTCAAATATTTTGTTTTGCCTATATATAAAAAGGCTGCAAAGCCCTGTCTGTCTCCACTGTCCCTCTACAGTGTAAAAAACAAACAAAAAAAACGCTAAAAAACCCCCCCTGTAAATTACTTGCAGTTACGGCTGCCAAACAAAAACCTTTAAATTAAAGTAAAATACTGCAATTCAAATAATATACAAAAACATTAAATTTACAGACATTTTCATTAAAACTTTTACAGGAAAATACCATTATTTTGCATATCTTTCCCAAATAATTATAATCAGTCATTTTCAATAAAGGGAGAATCCTTGATGTACTGCAGGAAACCACACAACCCCTGACACAACTTCTACTAATCATGATGAGAAACATATAAGAAAACACAATTACTGATTTACACAGTTCCTTCAGCAATCATAAGTCATACATTGCAAGGTTACATAGTATACTTAGGGTATACTATTACATGTCAAATATTGAAATTTACCAATACAAGGAAAATATTATTTTACTGATAATTATCAAATAATTATCATCAATCACCTTCAATAAAAATACAATACTAAATGTTGTGGGAAATTAGTTACAAATAAAGTACACACCAATATTTATTATAAAACTTTATTTATTTAATGTATTTAGATTTAAATTTACAATATCAACCAATTATCTGATCTAATCACCCTCACTAATTAAAATATGACGAATACACATTGCTAATTTTACACTGTAAAATAAAAGACGTACAAAACTGTAAATTACTGTAAAAACTGTAAAATTGAAGTAAAATACTGTAATTCAAATAATATGCAAAAACAATAAATTCACAGAAGTTTTCATCTAAATTTTTACAGGAGGTCAAGATGCCACCTTTAAAGTGGGTAGAGAAAGCAACAACTGTGCTGTTGAGCTGAGGGGGTTGTGGTCTTGTGTCTTTTTTAGCTTTAATTTTTGACTTAAGTGTTATATTCTTCCACAATATTGTCCTAACCCTTTGGGGCTTTACATAAGGTACTTGTGATAACATTTGTGGACAAGCATTACAGTGTTTTAATTAAGAACTCTAACTATACCGTGTATTAATAAGTAAAAAACATACCACAAAAGGTCAGTGAATCTGAAACACAGCAGAAAAAGCAGAAACATTCAGAATCCTCCTTCAAATTGGCAGTAATTATCTGCATCTTTGGTGCTCCTGGAGGGGACACACACAGAGAGAAACAAGTTATTTACTGTAAAAGGTAAGATTTCAGTTATAGTTCACTTTAAATGAAAAAATCAGTCATCATCTACTCACACTCAAATCATCAAATCAAATCTAATCTAATTTGATTTATATAGCCTAAAATCACAAAATGCATTTGTCTCAGAGGGCTTTACAATCTGTACAGGGAGTGACACCCTCTGTCCTTAGACCCTCGATTCGAGTGAGGAAAAACTTGCCCACCAAAAAACCTTTTAACAGGGAAAAAGGTGGAAGAAACCTCAGGAAGAGCCACAGAGGAGGGATCCCTCTCCCAGGACGGACAGACGTGCAATGATGTCACATGTACAGAACAATCAACACACACATATTGTACACTCACAATGAATTATAATGAATTACAATGGATGATAAGAATAGGTTACAATGAATGATGAATTATTACAGTAGCAGCAAATCATTACATAACTATAAACTGTAATGGGGATATGGCAACAATGATGATGGTGACAACACACGCAGAAGACGCCACGCAGGACCACAGCAGCAGACACAGTCCACAAGAACCTGCTGGACAAGACAGCACAGCAACTCCGGGGAAGAAATTTAGTTAGTAACATGATAGATAGGTAGATAGAAGGGATGACCTGAGCCAGCCCTAACTATAAGCTTTATCAAAAAGGAAAGTCTTAAGTCTACTCTTAAAGGTGTTGACCGTGTCTGCCTCCCGAACACAGAGTGGTAGTTTATTCCACAGAAGAGGAGCTTGATAGCTGAAAGCTCTGGCTCCCAATCTACTTTTAGACACTATAGGAACCACAAGGAACCCACCATCCTGGGAGCGCAGTGTTCTAGTGGGGTGGAAAGGTACTATGAGCCCCTTTAGATATGATGGTGCCAGACCATGAAGAGCTTTGTAAGTTAGTAGAAGAATTTTAAATTCTATTCTAGATTTAACGGGTAGCCAGTGCAAGGAAGCCAAAATGGGAGAGATGTGATCTCTGATCTTGGTTCCTGTCAGAACGCGTGCAGCAGCGTTCTGAATCAGCTGCAAACTCTTAAGAGACTTATTAGAGCAGCCTGATAGCAAAGAGTTACAATAGTCCAGCCTAGAAGTAACAAATGCATGGACTAGTTTTTCTGCATCCGCTTGAGAAATGATGCGTCTGATTTTGGCAATGTTACGTAAGTGGAAGAATGCAGTCCTCGAAAGTTGTTTTATATAGTCATTAAAGGACAAATCCTGATCAAAGACAACTCCAAGATTTGTTACGGTGGAGCTGGTGGCCAGGGTGATCCCATCTAAGGCTAAATCTCTGGAATGATAGTTTCTAAGGTGTTTGGGTCCTATTACGAGAACTTCAGTTCTATCTGAATTTAGCATCAGAAAATTGTGGGTCATCCAATTTTTTATGTCCTTAATACATGCTTGAAGTTTAGTTAAGTGATTGGTTTCATCAGGCTTGATCGATAAATATAATTTGGTGTCGTCAGCATAACAGTGAAAGTTAATTGAATGATTCCTAATAATGTTACCTAGAGGAAGCATATATAAACTGAATAGAAGTGGCCCTAACACAGAACCTTGTGGGACTCCATGAGAAACTTTGGTTTGCATGGAGGATTCATCATTAACATGAACAAACTGAGATCGGTCTAGGAAATATGACTTAAACCAGCCTAGGGCGGTTCCTTTAATGCCAATTTGATATTCCAGTCTCTGTAAGAGAATCTGATGGTCAATGGTGTCAAATGCAGCACTAAGATCTAATAGGACAAGTACAGAGATGAGTCCTTTGTCTGATGCCATTAGGAGGTCGTTTGTAACTTTAACTAGTGCGGTCTCTGTGCTATGATTTACTCTAAATCCTGACTGAAACTCCTCGAATAAACTGTTTGTGTGGAGAAAATCACATAGCTGATTGGCTACGGCGTTCTCAAGTACCTTCGAGATGAATGAAAGGTTTGATATCGGTCTGTAATTGGCTAAAACCTCTTGATCTAAAGTTGGCTTTTTAAGAAGAGGATTAATTACAGCTATTTTAAAGGACTGTAGTACATATCCTGATAACAAAGACAGATTAACCATATCCAACAAGGAAGGGCTAACTAAAGGTAATACAGCTTTAAGCAGACTGGTTGGGATGGGGTCTAAGAGACAGGTTGACGACTTAGATGAAGAAATTATTGTAGTTATTTGTTGAATGTCGACGGGAGAAAAGCAGTCTAAATATATGTCAGGTTTTATAGCTATTTCCATGCTTGCTGTATCTGAAATCAGATGAGTGCCTGATGAGGGCAAAAGGTGATGAATTTTGTCTCTAATATTTAGAATTTTATCATTAAAGAAGCTCATGAAGTCATTACTAGTTAGGCTTAAAGGAATAGATGACTCAATAGAGCTGTGGTTCTCTGTTAGCCTGGCTACAGTGCTGAAGAGAAACCTGGGGTTGTTCTTATTTTCCTCAATTAATGAGGAATAATAGGCTGTTCTGGCATTACGCAGAGCCTTCCTATAAATTGCAAGATTATTTTGCCAGGCTAGACGAGATTCTTCCAGTTTAGAGGCACGCCATTTACGTTCAGATTTACGTGCCTCTTGCTTTAATTTGTGAGTGTGCTGGCTATACCATGGTGCTAACCTCCTCTGTTTTATTGTCTTCTTTTTCAGAGGTGCAATAGAGTCAAGAGTTGTCTGTAATGACTCTGTAGTATTACTAACGAGCTGATCTATGTGTGAGGGGCTACAGGAAGCTGCTAAGTCCTCTGTAACATTAAGACATGGCATTGAATTTAATACTATAGTAATCGTTTCCTTAAATTTGGCTACAGCACTGTCAGATAAACATCTGCTGTAGGAGATTCTGAAAAAAGGCTTATAGTCCAGTAGTATGAACTCAAAGGTTATTAAATAATGGTCAGATAGAATAGGATTATGTGGAAAGACTATTAGATGATCAATTTCAATGCCATATGAGAGTATAAGGTCAAGAGTGTGGTCCAGACAATGAGTCGGTTTGTTTACACTCTGACAGAAGCCAATTGAGTCTAGCAAAGAGATAAATGCAGTACTAAGACTATCACTATGGTTGTCGACATGAATATTAAAATCACCTACAATAATTACTTTATCTGATTTAACGACCAAGCCTGATGCAAATTCTGCAAATTCAGATAGAAATTCAGAATAAGGACCTGGAGCTCGATATAATATAACAAATAATATTGGCTGTAATGTTTTCCAGGTTGGGTGAGTCAGGCTAAGAACGAGACTTTCAAATGAATTATAATTTAGTTTAGGTTTAGGATTAATGAGTAAACTAGAATCAAATATGGCTCCAACTCCACCACCTCGACCAGTACTTCGAGGAATATGAGTATTACAATGACTGGGGGGAGTGGATTCATTTAAACTAACATATTCATCCTCCTGCAACCAGGTTTCAGTGAGGCAGAATAAATCAATATCATAATCAGATATTAATTCATTTACTAAAACAGCTTTAGAGGACAAGGACCTAATATTCAAGAGTCCACATTTAATTATCTTGTTTTGGACTCTTGGAGATGTTGATTTAATATTTATCAGGTTTTTATGATTTACTCCTCTTCTGTTTGTTTTATCTTTAAATAACGCAGGTGGACGGGGGACAGACACAGTCTCTATACTAGATGTCGATAATCTACACTCATGTCGATAATCGGTTAGGTGAAGTTTTTTGGTCCACAAAACACAAGTTTCACAGAAAATCTGTGTTTCTTCCTGTTCTTCTCAAATAACTGCAGTAAACAGTGACTATGTTTTAAATGCAAAAAACTGAAGAGTCCTCAGGTTCTCAGCTCTGCACTACGGTCAAGCACCCACAGATCAGACAGTGTGAACATCAATGCAGCTTCCAGCTAAGAAGCTACAATGTGGATTTCTGCTAAACACATAATGACAACTTTTCAGGTCAACTTGACATGTCTGGACTTTTGAAAACTTGGATTACAATATACAAGCAGTAAGAAGGCATTTTAATGTTTTTGTAAAGTTGTTTAACGTTTGAAACAAAGCCGATGTTGATTACAGTTGTTTGGGAAGATGCTGCAAGCTGTTTTCATGCGAAACTGCAGTGAGTGTTTTGTGAATTGAAAAAAGTAAACTTACCTTCCTGCTGACACACTGGCAGTAATGTGGCTAATAGTATGCACATTATCCATTCACAGTCTTTATGTCAGGATAACATGAATACTCACTGGCTCCGAAGTTCTCTGGCAGGAGACTTTTCATTTCCATATTGTCTGGGTGATGAGGGGAAAACACACAGACAAACAAACAATATTAGCCAGCTTACCATTGGAGACATAGGCATGCAAAATATTACTCACATACATTCATTCTTACATAATATTCTTATTATGACTGGTGTGAACTTGGACTTGAACTTCATGAAACAAATCCATCCTCTGTATGTTTTGCCTCTGCTTGCCTACCTGTCCCAGTTTACACCCAGCAGCAGGTGATATCTTGTCACTCCTGGTTCTTCAGCCCTCTCATGATCACACAGGTGATGCACAACTATAGGTGTGAACTACAGGGACACAGTGAAGCTAGCTGTAACATCAGTTCATTACTCAGCAGTTAGCTAACCTAACAGTGTGACAACGTTACAGTCTAAACTATGGATATGAACACAAACATTACGTTGGGTTATTAACTAGTAAAATACCAGGGAAATGTTTTCTTACCTGATATCGCCAGGATAACAGGTATAAGGTGAAGTTCATGTTAGGAGACCACAGATCCCGACTCTTCCTCTGTGTCCATATTCCCGCTTTTGTTTTGTTGTTCTCTGTTGAAATCCCACAACTCAGTTTACTCAGATCACAATTTGTCGTGCAGATGTAAAATAATCCAGGTAAAGATCCAAGTTATTAATCACGAGGGGACCGACAGAGTAGTAGTACAGCATTCAAACTGACGTACTTTCAAATGCTCAATGGTCATTGGCCAGTTTCCTGGATGACAGCCACATTGACCAATCATACTCAAAGCAACACGGTGAGACAGCCAATAGCAATTGTTTCAGCGGGACAACTCAAAAGAAGATAATAATAGATATTGATATTTAGATACACATAGAAATGTGTCATGTTTAGCCTGTGCAAGGTGTACATACAAACACAACTGCAATATATAACATGTACACATGTTATATATAAACATACATGTGTACATATACACAAGATATATGATATATAGTATATGTATAATATATGCAACTATATATATATATCGTCAGCCTAATAGCATATCTGCCTAACTCATTTTTTCAGACACATTTTTATATGGCATCAAAAATGCCCAAGTCAACTAGATGACTAAGGCAGATAGTGTTTTTTGACTTTGACTTTTTACAAGACTTCTGATTGGCTGAGGACATAGGCAATTATACAGGGTGGTGCAGCAGTGATAGGAGAGTTAAGCCAATATCTCAATTTAGCAAAAAAATGAGTTAGGCAGAAATGGCTGGGCTGACGATATGCTTCCTAGCAGATGCTGATCATCTGTATTGTTCATGCATCTCACGCTGCCCCTCTGTATGTGGACTTCCGGGTTGGAGAGGAGTCCACTAAATCACATAAAGAAAAAAAGTTTCTGCTGCACTGCTTTCTTACTCCACAGAGCTTTGATGTCTGTCTCTGTCTCTCCATCACTGTCTTTCGCTCTCTCTGTCAGTCTCTCTCTCTTTCTATCTTTAGTGTAAAAACACATACAACTAATGAGATTTACCTTAAAATGGCAGAAAAAAACCTGAAGTTGTTAGTATGGAGATAAACCTTTATATAATGAGCAAAACATAAAATAACAGGCAATAATTTTACTGTTTTTAATACTATTTTTAAAATAAATTAAAATTACTGTAAAAATTTAGGGTAATTTACTTAAAATTACGTTGTTTTTTTTTTACTGTGTACAATGACCTGTGAATTAGTATGTTATAATGAACCATGATATAAGGAAAACTATTCAAAAGTCTCTATTTTGGGTGATTCCTTGCCTGGAGCAGCATTTCTGTTGTTTTGCCGGTTTTACCTCAGAGATATCTGCCAAATAAGTCCTTCAGCAATGAGCAATCTTTCAGTGGATTTGGACAGCCAGTTGAAGCAAAAAGTAAAGTCATTTATTGCGTTTTCAGTTGCAATTGATGGAAGCACGGACATTACGGATGTTGCACAACAGGCCATTTTCATCCGCAGAGTTGTTTCTGTCATCGTCACCAACTCCACAAACTCATCTGTGATGGTCAATGTGTTGAAGACCACTTGAAGGTGTCGCTCGGGGTCCTGAATCTGATTCTGAGTCCTGAGCCTTCACTGATTACAGATTTCTAGAAGGGCACAAACTCATTCACATTAGAGAGAAGCCATACAGACCCACGCTAAACCCGCTCTCTCATCTATAATTGATATAAATGGATTTCAGCTCTTTTTTATTTCCAAATTCATTAGCTTCACCTCTTAGATGGTGTTGGTGATGCTGCTCGCAGGGAACAGTTATTGTCAATATTTTTGTTCAACTGAACATGAGACTTGGTTGATGAGGGGCTGGCCGGATTATTAATTGCATATGATAATAACGATAATAAAGATAATCTAATTTTCTTTTAGATTCAAGGGCACCACCAGGAGTGGAGCCTGTGGCTTAATTTAAATCAACACAGGAAAACTCAAACGGCCCAGACATGGAAAGGATTAATGGACTGATAGCACTTACTTGCTTTCTGTTATCAGTAGGTGGCACTATGACCATGACTCAATATTGACATGTAGATGTGTTCACACGTGGACTTTTATGAATGATTGAGAAATTTTGGGCAGATTGGACAATGTACATTTGAATTACAACAACCTCCTATTTAAAGAGTCTCAGAACAGGGAGGTAATACTCAAGGTAAGTTGTGTTTGGTGTGGCCTCTGACCTAGAGAGTCTCCAAAATGGCTGTGCTCAGTGGAGAGCTTACTCCTGCATGACCAAACAGGCAAGAGTACAGCTATTCAGGAGAGTCTCTAGGATCCCTGAGGCACACATCCTCCACACCACATCAAGGTTATATATTTAATTAGCTTTTTTACATTCCACAAAAAGAATATAACATGAAATGCAAATGAATTTGTGCAATATAAAACTTTGTTGAATTATTTACAAAAAAAGCAACCAAAAACACTCTCTCAGGGTTAGTCCAGGGTGTGTCTATCACCTAGTCACTGCTGGATTCCTCAGTGGTGTATCCCTCACTATTAAGCTTTGACGATGACCACTCCACTTACTGTCTGTCTGGGCAAATGTTGGGCTTAGAGATGGGGGGAAAGGGGTGAAGGAAGGGAAGGGAAGGGAAGGGTGGAGGCCCCGTCATCAGATTGCGGGGAGGAGGTGTTCAGGGGGGCAAATGTTGGGCTTAACGATGGTGAATAAGAGGGTGGTGGAGTACCATAGAAAGTGTCTCTGCAGAGAGAGTCCATTGGTCCTGGTTATCTTTAAAAATAAGGCAACTCCTGGATCTTCTGACAGGAACTTTATTAAAAAAATAAAAGCAAAAACAAGTTTGCCTCAGTGACAAGAGCCTCTTTTCAATAATCAAAACGAACAAAATAAAAAACAGTATCGAATACATGTTTGAACAATATTAGAATTACATGTTTTTCAGGCATTATCCAGGTTTGTTTATCCCTTTGGAAAAAGGCACCCCAAGTGTGCTACAGTTACCATTACCTGGCAACAGACTTAAAACTGTTGATGGGTGCAGTGCCAACATTGTTAACAAATAAACCCGCACAATAAATAAAATAATAAAATAACTTGAAAGAAACATTTGTATGAAAATGAACAACTCAAAAAGTCTTCATCAGCATGATGCTGTGTATTGCTGGGTTGAGACAACTACTCCACTCCTACTCCACTCCTCGCACTTCCTATTTGATTCCCACATGTCCGCTCACTGCCCTTGATGTAAACTTTGATCTACAGTGTCAGCTGGACTGATGAGAACCTATATATAGAGCCCTGTCAGAGAGGGTGATGTTGTCAGTAAAGCCTTTTCAATATACACAGGTTAAATTGGGAGAAATGACAATGCAAACATTTCTTTCAAACTACAACTGAGACTCAAACATGTAAGTGATTTGTATGATTAGCTGTGCTCAAATTGAAAATCTATACTGCCTGAGGTGGAGGAAAGAAAAAAGTGGCCTCACCATTCACAAATGTACTGCGTCGCTTCCCGAACTCTTGTCTGCTCTGCTCCACCGTGGTGCCATTGGACTGTGGCCTGCTGCTGCACGACATCTTGTCCTCTTCATTCTGGTAAGCCATATCCAGATATTGCTGGACCCGCTTTAGGTGTCCATGCAGCCTCTCCAGCTCTTGCAATGGAGCCTTGTCCCCAAATGACTTGGGCCCAGAATGTTCCAGGTTAACCCCAAAGCCCATTTTTCCTGGTGGGACCTTCTTCAGAGCTGTCTTGTATGTTGTAGGAGGTGCAGAAGGTCGGCAGCAAATGGAGGACTCTTGGCCGGCCTCAGCTGGATGACGTGTGGGAGGCGAAGGCCGTGGTGCACAAAAGCAGTCACGAATACCGCTGTAGCCAAGGTGAAGGATCTCCAGCACCGTAAAGAGCAGACACAAAGCGCTAACAGAATACATGATGAGCAGGAATATTGTTTTCTCTGTAGGGCGTGAGATGTAGCAATTCACTGTGTGTGGGCAAGGAGAGTGCGTGCACTTATACAACACTTCCACCTTCAGCCCATAAAGAACGTACTGTCCAAACAGGAAAGAAACCTCAATAATAGCACGTGACAGCAGCTGAAACACATAAACCTTCATTAGGCCGTCTCTCTTGATGCGACTGCGTCCGTCATGCTTTTTGCTGGGCCTGTCCACAGTGTCCCTTCCCTTATCTGGCCTGATCTCGTCCGGGGTCATGGGGTCGTCCTCCGTGTTATCCTGGTCGGCACCCTGTCTCACAATGGGCATCTGCTTTCTTTTCTGAGGCCTGTAGTCATTGTCCTCCATGCGGGCGATCTTATGCATGGCAAAGCCGAGGTACATGATGGTCGGGGTGGTGGTCATAATCACCTGGAAGATCCAGAAGCGCATATGCGACAGCGGCGCAAATTTGTCGTAGCACACATTCTCACATCCGGGCTGCAGTGTGTTGCACACAAACTTATCCTGTTCATCGTTGTAGACTGACTCGCCTCCGACAGCAGTCAGCACGATACGAAAGACAATAAGGAGGATGAACCAGATTTTTCCAACCATGGTGGAGTGGTTGGAAATCTCGTCCAACAGTTGTGTAAGAAAGCTCCAGCTCATTTTGCCTCTTCAACAGTGGGGGCCTTGTTGAATCTTTAAAGAAAAAGTGCTTGTCATTGAAAACCTTAAAGCAGTGACTGACATGCTAGAGACATTTGGTCTTAATCAAAGTGATGGCTAAGGCCAGCGCATAGTGCATGGTGCATGGCACCCTAAAAAATAAAAAGGTTTTGACTTGTGAAAAGAAATATGACAAGCTGTGTAACTATGTAACTAAGCATCATTCAAGGCAGTCTTCCCACTATCCACCAAATGTAAATTACCACAATAACTCTTGACAGTACTCGATGAATCTAATCACACCTGAACATTTTACATACACTGAATACAGATGTACCATCAATTTTCTGGTAATTACTGATTATTAATCAGACAGCCAAGACTGTAAAAAGCTGATTAGTTAAAACACCAAAGAGGTAATGAAGATCTCTGGTGGATTCACACCATGTGTAATTATCCACTGTGCTACCAGACTTGTGCAAAGTAGGTAAGCTATTGAATCACTTTACAGCTAAAGCTATTCCATTATTTCGACACCTTCTTTTAGGTCAACACTGTGAACGCTAACGGTGGATTAGCAGCTCAGTGCCAGGTCTAACTTGGTATTTATTTCAGACATTTAAAAATAACATGGAAGTCCGCTGAAACCACCACTGAGTCCCGTGGAGGCTCACAGTTTGGTGGAAAGAACAACGGCTGAAGTGCTTCAAGGTTCTTGATAAACTTGAGCCTAGCCTGTCTCAAATAGCCAAACCTCACATTTCAGACTCCGAGGACACGTTGCTAAACTTCCTGCGGTTTCGAGCAAGTTGTTGTCAGCCATGGACAACATTGTCTATGTGGAGAATAGGGGCCGGCGGTGTAATGCGCACCATCGTCATCATGGCCGTAGTAAACCTTCATATGCTGCTACTAACCATTACACTGTTCTGACTAATGAAGCTAACACTAACGTCAGCTAAATAGTTACACCTTTCACTGGTGAATGAAGCTGAGGGCTAGCGCAGACGTCTGTTTCAAAGCAAAAACAGCCTAAATTGTTTAATGAAAATGAAACAAGCTTACCTGCATTGTTAATAGCGCTTTTATCTGCTCTTCTTCGTTTTTAATGACAGTCTCCACTTCTGTCTCCTTGCACACGTGCAGCAGGTGGGCAAGGTGGGTCAGTCTGCAGCAGTGGCAGCCGGCCCATAGGGGGCGCTGGGGCTCCGCCCTTCCTGATAAGAGGGGGGGAGATGTCAAATAGATTTTTACAAATTCTGTTATAAATGTCGGTTTTACCCACTAGTGTGTGCCTACATGCAATATGAATTATAAACTACATTTCCCACCTACTAACATTCAAGGACAATCAATCATATCATATCAATCAATCATAATGTGAACATCTAAATCAACGTGTTGTGAAAGAGGATGCTTGTAGACTGAGATTTTTTTCTTTTTCCAGCGTTTTGAAGTTGAGTCTGTTACGTTTTTTGATGCAAATGTAGAACATTTGACATTTAACCGGCAGAAAATAATATGAATAGTAAACTCAGAATCACTGATTTTGAATTCGGATAGAACAAGTGGGAATTCAGAGAGTAACAGGATGAAACAAGGAAATTAAAACAAATACGTTGTTTTCTGATATGACATCACGCCGGAAACGTTTCTTTTTGCCTGAGGCCGCTTCATAGTTGTTGCTAAATGCGAAGCGTAAAAAAATCTAAAATTATTTTGGGAGATTCATCCTGTTGACAGATGCGCTTCCTTATGAACATAGTTCAGCGCGTCAGTGTCAGATCGAAACAGTTTCTGTATTGGTCACGTGACTAAAGCGATAGGCGCACCGACACGCGATTTCGCTCTACAAGCTCGACGCATGCGTCGATGCATCGGTGTCTCATCACTAGTATATACGAAGTAAACTGCAAAAACAATTAAATCTTGTTACTGTCCAGTGAAGATATCAACATATATCACATATCAACCGAGAATCGGTCGTGCTTCCGAGGCGAAACTACAAATGTGTACACTGGCAACATGTGTGTTTTATCAAATCAAATCAAATCAAATTTTATTTATATAGCCCACAATCACAAAATGCATTTGTCTCAGAGGGCTTTACAATCTGTACAGGGAGTGACACCCTCTGTCCTTAGACCCTCGATTCTAGTGAGGAAAAACTTGCCCACCAAAAAACCTTTTAACAGGGAAAAAGGTGGAAGAAACCTCAGGAAGAACCACAGAGGAGGGATCCCTCTCCCAGGACGGACAGACGTGCAATGATGTCACATGTACAGAACAAATCAACACACACATATTGTACACTCACAATGAATTATAATGAATTACAATGGATGATGAATTCTTACAGTAACAGTGAAACTTGTGATAGATACAGATGCACAGTAGCAAACCATGAACTAACTATAAACTGTAATGGAGATATGATAACAATGATGACGGTGACAACACATGCAGAAGACGCCACGCAGGACCACAGCAGCAACTCCGGGGAAGAAGATAGATAGATAGATAGATAGATAGATAGATAGATAGATAGATAGATAGATAGATAGATAGATAGATAGATAGATAGATAGATAGATAGATAGATAGATAGATAGATAGATAGATAGATAGATAACAATGTCTCCCGTGGTTTGTCACACAGCAGACAATAAAGTAAATGCAAGGACGTGGCAGATAGTTTTTTGTGGCCAATGTCCCCCAGCTGACAGACCTGGAGTCCAGGGAAGATCCATCAACCAGTGATGCTGCCACTCAGCAAGCCCCTCCCCCTCCCCCACCGCCCGGTCAGTGCTGAAGAGGCAAGTGGCAGCATTGAAGAGTGCACACCTGACCCAACATGGCGAGCGTAAGTTCATACTGTGAACCAAAGTTACTTTGAGGAACTAAAGTTTTTCGTGGTAAAACTAGAAACTGCGAATGAAAAGTGTGGTGAAAATTGATGGCATGATGATGATGATTATTACAACTCTGTACCACAATTATTATGTAATATATATTTATTTCATTCGGTTTTAATTTGTATTGTTTCTTAAATTGGATGGCAGTCTAAAAGTATTGATATTTTCAACCAGAAAGCAAATATACAAAAGCAGAAGCACAGAAACTAAAACAAGTCATCGTCGTGCGACATCTCTGTTGTGTTTGTCGTGTTTTCTGTCGAGCCTGTGTGTTCACGTTGAGACTTTACAAACTTCATCCGTGTTTATCTCGTGTTTCTCTTTCATCTGCTGCTAATGTGCGCTAGTTAGCTCCAGGTAACGGTGACAATCTTATTGTGTTTGTTTTCAAAAAGTATCATTTGCTTCTTTGTTCTGGAACGAGGCTTCGTCTAATCCTCAGACACAACTATTTTAACGCAACATAATTCATTGTCACCATTTTAGTCAATTATAAATGTCTCACTTGTGGTGTTATAGATCAAATATGATCCGGCAGATAATACTTAAAAGCTGTGGGTTGTTCTGTGGATCAAATATGGCTTAATATGCCTCACAACACACACACACATACATTTTAAACAACAAAAAAACCAACATTGGCATATATAATCAGGGTTTGGGTGAGATATTATCAGTTGCATTCTGTTGGAGCATCAGTCAACATGAGCAAGCGATATACTGTTTATGAGGCACTGGATCATATATTTGCTCATGACAGTGATCCTGAAGACAGACAGGAACGCAAAGCTGAAGAGGACATGTCAAGTGTGACCCTGAACAAGACCATACATCTGATGAGGAGGTCCCAGATGTCCCAGATGCTGAAAGAGAGGTCTTCAAGTCAAGAAAAGGTGACGTTTCATGGTCATCAAGCCCTCTTGACACCCAATGCAGGGCACCAAGGGAGAACGTCCTCAAAAATGACTCCAGGACCTACTAGATACGGTGTTTAGCATGCCCAAGACATCAAGTCAACGTTTGAGCTGTTCTTTCCACAAGTTTTTCCTCACTCGAATCGAGGGTCTAAGGACAGAGGGTGTCACTCCCTGTACAGATTGTAAAGCCCTCTGAGACAAATGTATTTTGTGATTTTGGGCTATATAAATACAATTTGATTGATTGATTGAACCTCTTCACAAGATCCTGCTTGACATGACCAACATGGAAAGAATCAGTGCAAGTGAGTGGTCCTGGGTATGACAAAGGGTCTTCAGGGGCACAACATAACTTTACATCAAATCAAATCAAATTTTATTTATATAGCCCAAAATCACAAAATACATTTGTCTCAGAGGGCTTTACAATCTGTACAGGGAGTGACACCCTCTGTCCTTAGACCCTCGATTCTAGTGAGGAAAAACTTGCCCACCAAAAAACCTTTTAACAGGGAAAAAGGTGGAAGAAACCTCAGGAAGAGCCACAGAGGAGGGATCCCTCTCCCAGGACGGACAGACGTGCAATGATGTCACATGTACAGAACAATCAACACACACATATTGTACACTCACAATGAATTATAATGAATTACAATAATACAATGAGAATGTTAACAATGAATGATGAATTGTTACACTAACAGTGAAACTTGTGATAGATAAATAGATGCACAGTAGCAAATCATGAACTAACTATAATCTGTAATGGGGATATGGTAACATCATATAACCTCGGGCAAGAACTGCTGAAGAAGAAGCTGACCATGGTGGGAACGGTGTTTCCATGGAAATTAGTTTTTATTCTTCTATCACACCACAGTTCAGTCACACTGGACAGCGTTCTCACAGGCCTACAGCCAACACGATTCAACAGGCCTGTGAGAAAGCTGTCCAGTATGACTACAATAAATTCATTGAGATACTTCAAAATGTGTAGTTCTCATATATGTAATTGTGGTCATCACCCCTGTTCCCTGTCTTTCAGCACTCATTCAACTTTGACATGGACAGAGAGCAGCAGCAACAGAAGGAGGAAGAGGACCGCTATCTCCCCGTAGACACAGGGTCCAGTGGAGATCAGGGCCACACCCCGTCACTTGACGACCTACAAAATGTGGGACCTGTCCCCCGCCAAGGCCAGGGTCCCTTCGCCCCTCAGGCACTTAACCCACCACCCTGCTCTTCGGGTTCGAGGCCCTACCCTTTACACACGACTCCTCCAGGTACTCCACCACCTTCTTATTCCCCAGCTCTAAGCCCAATTTTTGCCCCCCTGAGCACTTCCTCCCGTTCTGGCTCCACCATCATGCTGGCTGACACTGACGATTGGTCATCCACCTACCCCTCCTCATCCTCGTCCTCTTCCTCATCCTCCTCCTCTTTGTACTCCTCTAGCCCAGACAGACAGCATGTGGAGTGGTCATCGTCAAAGCTTAATAGTGAGGGATACACCACTGATGAATCCAGCAGTGACTAGGTGATAGACACACCCTGGACTAACCCTGAGAGAGTGTTTTTGCTTTTGTTTTTTTTCTGCCTTTTTCGTAAATAACCTCTTTAAAGTTAGTGAGGGCTACACCACTGAGGAGATGGACACACTGTGGACTAACCCCGAGAGAGTGTTTTTGGTTGCTTTTTTTTGTTTTGTTCCTTTTTTGTAAATAATTCAACAAAGTTTTATATTGCACAAATGTAGTTTGAAAGAAATGTTTGCATTGTCATTTCTCCCAATTTAACCTGTGTATATTGAAAAGGCTTTACTGACAACATCACCCTCTCTGACAGGGCTCTATATATAGGTTCTCATCAGTCCAGCTGACACTGTAGATCAAAGTTTACATCAAGGGCAGTGAGCGGACATGTGGGAATCAAATAGGAAGTGCGAGGAGTGGAGTAGGAGTGGAGTAGTTGTCTTAACCCAGCAATACACAGCATCATGCTGATGAAGACTTTTTGAGTTGTTCATTTTCATACAAATGTTTCTTTCAAGTTATTTTATTATTTTATTTATTGTGCGGGTTTATTTGTTAACAATGTTGGCACTGCACCCATCAACAGTTTTAAGTCTGTTGCCAGGTAATGGTAACTGTAGCACACTTGGGGTGCCTTTTTCCAAAGGGATAAACAAACCTGGATAATGCCTGAAAAACATGTAATTCTAATATTGTTCAAACATGTATTCGATACTGTTTTTTATTTTGTTCGTTTTGATTATTGAAAAGAGGCTCTTGTCACTGAGGCAAACTTGTTTCTGCTTTTATTTTTTTAATAAAGTTCCTGTCAGAAGATCCAGGAGTTGCCTTATTTTTAAAGATAACCAGGACCAATGGACTCTCTCTGCAGAGACACTTTCTATGGTACTCCACCACCCTCTTATTCACCATCTTTAAGCCCAACATTTGCCCCCCTGAACACCTCCTCCCCGCAATCTGATGACGGGGCCTCCACCCTTCCCTTCCCTTCCCTTCCTTCACCCCTTTCCCCCCATCTCTAAGCCCAACATTTGCCCAGACAGACAGTAAGTGGAGTGGTCATCGTCAAAGCTTAATAGTGAGGGATACACCACTGAGGAATCCAGCAGTGACTAGGTGATAGACACACCCTGGACTAACCCCGAGAGAGTGTTTTTGGTTGCTTTTTTGTTTTTTGTTCCCTTTTTTGTAAATAATTCAACAAAGTTTTATATTGCACAAATTCATTTGCATTTCATGTTATATTCTTTTTGTGGAATGTAAAAAAGCTAATTAAATATATAACCTCTTGACTCTGCCTTGATGTGGTGTGGAGGATGTGTGCCTCAGGGATCCTAGAGACTCTCCTGAATAGCTGTACTCTTGCCTGTTTGGTCATGCAGGAGTAAGCTCTCCACTGAGCACAGCCATTTTGGAGACTCTCTAGGTCAGAGGCCACACCAAACACAACTTACCTTGAGTATTACCTCCCTGTTCTGAGACTCTTTAAATAGGAGGTTGTTGTAATTCAAATGTACATTGTCCAATCTGCCCAAAATTTCTCAATCATTCATAAAAGTCCACGTGTGAACACATCTACATGTCAATATTGAGTCATGGTCATAGTGCCACCTACTGATAACAGAAAGCAAGTAAGTGCTATCAGTCCATTAATCCTTTCCATGTCTGGGCCGTTTGAGTTTTCCTGTGTTGATTTAAATTAAGCCACAGGCTCCACTCCTGGTGGTGCCCTTGAATCTAAAAGAAAATTAGATTATCTTTATTATCGTTATTATCATATGCAATTAATAATCCGGCCAGCCCCTCATCAACCAAGTCTCATGTTCAGTTGAACAAAAATATTGACAATAACTGTTCCCTGCGAGCAGCATCACCAACACCATCTAAGAGGTGAAGCTAATGAATTTGGAAATAAAAAAGAGCTTCAAGTGGTCTTCAACACATTGACCATCACAGATGAGTTTGTGGAGTTGGTGACGATGACAGAAACAACTCTGCGGATGAAAATGGCCTGTTGTGCAACATCCGTAATGTCCGTGCTTCCATCAATTGCAACTGAAAACGCAATAAATGACTTTACTTTTTGCTTCAACTGGCTGTCCAAATCCACTGAAAGATTGCTCATTGCTGAAGGACTTATTTGGCAGATATCTCTGAGGTAAAACCGGCAAAACAACAGAAATGCTGCTCCAAGCAAGAAATCACCCAAAATAGAGACTTTTGAATAGTTTTCCTTATATCATGGTTCATTATAACATACTAATTCACAGGTCATTGTAGGGGGACAGTGGAGACAGACAGGGCTTTGCAGCCTTTTTATATATAGGCAAAACAAAATATTTGAGATCTAAATGCCTATGAAGGCAGCCAAGTGCATAAATCAATTCTGACAAACTGACATTCTTGCATTTGTATTCACTTACTTTTGTGGTATCTGACAGTTGATGGGTGATGTTTTCTGTAAGGAAGTTTAAGTTAAAGGGTGCACAAATAATTCTTATCAGTACCATAATTTACTGTAGGCTGAACAGCAGCCTTTATAAGAGATCAATTAGAATTTGTGTGGCAGAGTTTTTCATATTGTTCAGCAAGGATTTATGTTTTTTGTTGGACTGTTGGCGCTTAAGGCGACTCGGAGCCAGGTTTTATCAGGTTATTTAGTCATTTTTATGTGTCTTTCATGACAGATGGCTATTGATCATTAATACTGTCTCTGTGCACGTTTCTCTACCAGAGCCATCTGCATTTCTTGGTAGCAGAGGCGGATCACAACTGGCTTCACCCTGCAGCTTGAGTGTCTTAAGAAAGACAAGGGTCAACTGTGTTGTCAAGCAAGGTGGGAGACATTCATGAGGGCACTTTCTGTTCACTGTTGCTGCTTTTAGTGATCCTTATCAAATCAAATCAAATTTTATTTACATAGCCCAAAATCACAAAATACATTTGTCTCAGAGGGCTTTACAATCTGTACAGGGAGTGACACCCTCTGTCCTTAGACCCTCGATGATAGCCAGCTTTAGGAAACAAGTGCAGGTTTTCTTTGGATCTGTGGAAATGTAAAAAATAGGCCATGCAGCCTATACTGCCATCCTGAAAGTGAGGGTAGGCTGCATGGCCTATTTTTCACAGCGCTATATGAATCTTATCTTATCGTATGTATGTCACCAAGCACTTGTGCCATATGTTTTGGTGCCTTTTAAATAAACTGAGCATATTTCGATGCCTTGATGAGTGTGGCTGCAGAAAAAGACAAGTACAGTTAAGTATATATACATATACCCCAAGTTGGAAAATGACATTATCTTTAATGGTGTTAATTGTTTGAATATTTAACTTGCCTGACTTATTTCTTCGCACCTCGGGCTGGAGCCCCACTACTTTCCTCCAATGCCTCTCAGCCGTGCCCACAATTCCACATTGAGGGCGTTGAAAGCCTTCTGTTCAAACCTCACACTTGAAGGGCCCATGTTCAAAATGTATTTGACAAATCCAACAACATAAGTGAGGTAAGGTTTCAACTGTGTTGTCAGTTTCAATCCACGCCCTTTGAGTTCAGCCACAAACCTTGGTGAAAATGTGTAGTTCATGTCTTTTATTTCAATTACACATCAATTCCAAGACATAAATCTTTAAAAAGTTTGTAGTCTTACTCTCGAACTCTTCCATAATTCTTCAGAAAGAGTAAATCCACATTTTGGATTTTTGAGTTGGCCATGAACCACAAAAACTGAATGATGTGCATTGCACGATGTTTAGCGTTTTCCAGCATTTTCTTTGTGGGGCTGGCACCTGCAACATGATAATATCTTGATAATATCTGACCAATTTTTCTGAAGAGAAAGAATCCAGAAGCTAAATAATATCAGATAGTAGTTAACTTTGACATCTACACTACTGACTGTGCAATGGAAATATGATGAAATATGATATATTTACCATAAGCAGGGGTTTGTGATGGTGAATATATGGCTTGAGGTGTTTGTACTTAACAGCCTGGAATAAAATAAAAAGAGGCATCCAAACTAGTGTCACAGGAAAAAGACATTTATACTTTAGCAGTAAAATCAGACAAATAGATAGTCAGCTATATTCCTGAGGACGCCCTTACAACTCTGCACATCTGCTAAATGAAAAAAGATCAAAAAAGCTCAGGTAAGTTTGTTGTTGTTAACACTGTCATTTTCTCTGTCCAGCTGTGGTGAAGGAAAGTAAAATTTACATGATTAGCTATTTGCTGTACCAAATTGTTAAATTAAGTGGATGAGCAAAGTTAAATGTTTTTGATTCTCAATTTGTTTCTTTAAGACAGCCAAATTATTGATGTAGTTGTTTCTTTAAATGAAAGGATGCGTTCATTTATGTCCAGAACCTTTGTTCTATGTATTAAATACAAGACTTGTGTGATATAAGAGTTTTCAAAGATCACATGTGACACAGCATAAAAATTGAATAAAAAGGAATATTCAACATTTAACATTTGTGTACTCAAGGTGAAGACACAAGGGTTTAAATGTTCTAAATCTATATCAGACCAAACGAATAGGAATGATTAACTGGCTATTGTATCTAAAGGTGTTGACAAATACTATGTTATGACAGGGAAAACACATATTTTATGAATAATGACACAAAACTTTACTTGCATTACTTAATTGTTGAGAAATTGTTCTATAAACATGAGTATACATTTCTTAAGTGTTTTGTTTTGTTTTTCAAAAGTTCAAACCAGTTTTATCCTGATTCTCAAGAATTGAATTGAAAAAGTTACAAAATAACAGAACAATGATGTCCTCATGAATTTATTGGAATAGTTGACACTGTGCTGTCGTGATGCAGATATAAGTAGGAATATTTCCCTGGTCTGTCTGGTTTCAAATGTGGTCAGAGTTTTGGCAAGGGTTCACTATCAACTATGTATTATGTCACCCATGCACTATTAATCAAAATATCCCAAGTAGATTAAATCGATCGCAACTGGACTTGGTTATTTGTCTTTGAAGACAAGAACATGAACTGATGAAGCCTCTTGGATGAGAGGTGAAACGTCGTCAAAGACAAGTAACCAAGTCCAGTTGCGATCGATTTAATCTACTTGGGATAACTATGAGCTGGATGAATGAGAATATTCACCGACTTATTAATCAAAATACAAAATCAAATTGTCCCTTACAGATGAAAGTCTGGAACATGTGAGAGTTGAACTTCTGAATGATGTCAGACAAAGAAACAATGAGGTGGTGAAACAAAACCCAGCAGTCGGAGAGTTTAAAGCCAGGTGCCCTGCATTCTTTCATACAGATGCGGTAAACACATGCTTGCCTTTTCTCCTCTTCTTATTATGCAATTTCTGTGTGCAGCTGTTAAAATTTAAAGTGTATGTAGAAAATCCCAACCCTCACCTCACCCTCATGTCAGTGGAGGGTGGAGCCTTGAAGTCTATTTAGTGAGCCAGCTCATCTGTGTCAGTCCTTTTCCCCTACCTTTCGGCCTCTCCACCTGTATCATTCATGTCTCATTGCTTCAGTTTACTGGCCTGGAGTCTCTGTGCTTTGTCACCCTGCAGGTTCCCATGAATCGTGGATGGACCCAGGTCGTGGATAGAGGTTCCCACTGCTGCCATGGCCCTGCCTGACACTCACCACTACTATTATTATCATTATTACTCATGATTGTACAATGCATATTGCATTGTTTATTATTGTAGCAGTTCTATAACCCACCACTATTTAGATTACCACTTCTGTTAAACACTGCTACTGCTGTCATTTCTTCATTCATTGTAATTGTACAATGTTCTGTTGATTGTACATGTGACATCTATTGCACGTCTGTCCGTCCTGGGAGAGGGATCCCTCCTCTGTGGGTATTCATGAGGTTTCTCCCACCTTTTTTCCCTGTTAAAAGGGTTTTTTGTGGGCAAGTTTTTCCTCACTCGAATCGAGGGTCAGAAAATGTCGCTCCCTCTACAGATTGTAAAGCCCTCCGAGACCATTGTGTTTTGAGAATTTGGGCTATACAAATAAAATTTTATTTGATTTGAATTGGTCAAGGCAGATCCACGAGTCCTGGTTCTGTTCTAGGTCTCTTCCTGTTAAAGGGAAGTAGTAAATGTAATGATTAAAAATATTGTTTTTTTCCTAATTAAAGTTACTCAGTAATGTTGATTTTGATTTCTTTAATAGGAAAGCCCTTGAATATCTTAATAAACGTGTGTATACAAAAGGTTTAATTTGACAAACCTTTTCCTGTCAGAACATACAAAACATCAAAAACTGTAATAAAATTAATTATTATCATTAGTTATGTTATTACTTTTAAACCATTACTTTTATTGCTTTTAATGTGAGACTA
This sequence comes from Pampus argenteus, assembly GCA_036937835.1. Taxonomy (NCBI): domain Eukaryota; kingdom Metazoa; phylum Chordata; class Actinopteri; order Scombriformes; family Stromateidae; genus Pampus; species Pampus argenteus. The sequence continues at coordinate 25,506,868 of CM072864.1, read as the reverse complement.
CTCACATTAAAACAAGAGGAACATTGAAGGTTAAACAGAAGATAAATAAATAAATGCATGATTAAGAATTCCTCTGCAAATAAACAAAAGCTAGCAGCCTCAAAAAAAAAAAAAGAAAAAAGAAAAAATAACACCTGGAAGAAAGCTGAAAACTCTAAAGGACAACTATCAATCAAGTGCAAGTCATGCCCCTTGGCAGCATCCTGTTGACCAGCCAGGGGCTCTACTGGTTTGAGGAGGAAGAGTCAGCTGTAATGCCATGAAAGATGATGTTGTCTTTCTGCTGACTGTTGCTGCCAGTCACCCAGGGGTGGAGAAGGATCTGCCCTAGAGTTGGCCGGTGAGAAGGCTGCTGGCTCAGACACCAGCCAATCAGCTCTCGGCACTCTGTGACAGAAACACATGGAGGCAAAGAAGAGCAATGGTAAATAATAAACAGCAGCAAATACCATATTTAACAGACACAGTGCATGGAGATCAACGTGAAACCTGTCAGAGCAGATGTCACTCCGACAGACCTGTGGAGATTTTGCATTTGAAGTCAATCCGTCCTCTCAGGATGTCTTCAACCGTTCTGAAGGGGATGTTCCCACATACCATGTCATAAAGCAACACGCCAAGCGACCAGACAGTGGCTGAGTGACCATGGTAGTGTCGAAACCGGAACCACTCTGGTGGACTGTACACCACTGTACCTGGAGAAAGGGGGCGTCAGGTATTTTATATATTTTTCAGCATAGAACAGTAAGGTGAATCAGAGATGTACAGCATTTTAGAGTGAGCACGCAGAGCAATTGTGTTGCCTGTTAGCAAGAGCTGCAGGGCATAAGAGTAACAGCTAATGTTTTTGGAAAATACTTCCTGAGCAGAACTAATGAAGGACTTGACTTGTGTACGATAGGAGGCAGAGCTAGAGGAAATTTATACAGTAAGGTATTTTTTATAAGGTATCACTTCTAGCCGAATATGACTGTGACCTAAAAAAAAGTCAGACCCCATAAAAGGCCCTTTAAGGAAGTGGACAGAGTGCATCGATTTCCCAGGACTGTAACCACTTTCCCTAAATACTTAGACTCTCGTCATTTGTCAAAAAACTTTTTCAGTACAATTCCGTTACACTCGAGAACACCGACTCCCACTACTGCAGCACATCCGCAGAGGAAGCGCCGCAGGCGGTGCAAGAGGAGACAGAAGCGAGGTAAGCGCGGAGGTATCCGGGCCAGGCTAGCGGCTAACCCACACAAGCCGGCTTTGCCATCCATCGTACTATGCTCCTTGGACAATAAACTGGACTACATACACCTCCTGAGATCGACCCAGCGGACCGTGAGAGTGCTGTGTTTTCGTTTTTACGGAAATATGGCTGAACAACAACGTACAGGACTCCGCCATCCAGCTCCAGCAGTTCAGCTTTCAATACCATCATTCCCCAGCAGCTGATACAAAAACTGGACTGTTTAGGACTAAACGTCTCACTCCGCAACTGGTTGCTGGACTTCCTGACCGGAAGACCACAGACAGTCCTGGTTGGCAGCAACGCATCCGACACTATTACGCTGAACACAGGGGTGCCCCAAGGATGCATGCTCAGACCCTTACCGTTTACCCTGCTGACCCACGACTGCTCACCAACACACAACACCAACCTCTTGGTCTTTACCAAGAGGATCATCGGTGCCCTCCCCTCCCCTCCCTCCAGGACATTTACAGCACGCGCCTGGCCCGCAAAGCTCTCAGCATTGTGGGTGACCCCACCCACCCCAATCACCAACTGTTCAGCCTCCTGCCTTCGGGGAGGAGAATGACGAGCCTCCAGACGAGAACCAGGTGACTTAGAGGCAGCTTCATGCACCAGGCCATATATATATATATATATATATATATATATATATATATATATATATATATATATATATATATATACTTTTCTTTTTCTTTGAAAAAAAAACACACATCTTGTACTATACGCGTGTCCATGCTGTTTTGGACAAGAGAGAAACGCAATTTTGATGCTCTGTATGTCCTGTACACATAGCAGCATTTGACAATAAAGTTGACTTTGACTTGACTTTGATAAACATGTATACTTCTCAAAAAGCCTACTCTCGACCCAGAGGTTTTAGGTAACTATAGACCTGAATCTAAGTTCACTTTTCTCTCCAAGATGCTTGAGAAAACAGTTGCCAACCAGTTATGTGAATTTCTTTAAAACAACAGTTTATATGAAGACTTTCAGTCAGGCTTTAGAGAAATCATAGCACAGAGACGGCACTGGTGAAGGTTACAAATGACCTTTTAATTGCTTCAGACAAAAAACTTGTTTCTGTCCTGGTCTTATTAGATCTTAGTGCGGCATTTGATACCGTTGACCATCACATCCTATTACAGAGACTGGAACATGAAATTGGCATTAAAGGTAACACTCTAAGCTGGTTTAAGTCCTACTTATCGGACAGATATCAGTTTGTTCACGTTCAAGAACTGGATGACCTGCAATTTCTTTCTACTGAACTCAGACAAAAGTTATAATAATTGGCCCTAAACATCATAGAGAGACATTATCTAAAGATATAGCCAGTCTGGATGGCATTAACTTGGCCTCCAGCACAACTGGAATCTAGGAGTTATCTTTGATGAAGACATGTCCTTCAGTTCCCACATAAAACAGATCTCAAGGACTGCCCTCTTTGCTTTACCTAACATTGCAAAAATCAGGCCCATCCTGAAAAACTAGTCCATGCATTTGTTACTTCTAGGCTGGACTATCTTCCCATGGGCCCACCACCCATGGGAGGGGTCTAACGGTGCGAATGAGAGATGGGCGGCAATTCGCTTTTATCTGGCTGCACCAATAAATCCTTACAAAGTCTCCAACTGATCCAAAATACTGCGGCACACGTACTAACAGGAAATAAGAGAAGAGATCATATTATTCCTGTATTGGCTTCTCTGCACTGGCTCCCTGTAAAATCAAGAATGGAGTTTAAAATTCTTCTTCTTACTTACAAAGCTCTTAATGGTCAGGTACCGTCATATCTTAAAGAACTTGTAGTACCATTTTGTCCAACTAGAGCACTGCGCTCCCAAAATGCAGGGTGACTCGCAGTTCCTAAAGTTTCTAAAAGCAGAACGGGAAGCCAGAGCCTTCAGCTACCAAGCTCCTCTCCTGTGGAATTCTTCTTCCTGTTTTGGTCCGGGAGGCGGACACCCTCTCTACTTTTAAGAGCAGACCTAAGACCTTGCTTTTTGACAAAGCTTATAGTTAGGGCTGGCTCAGACCTGTCTTGGACCAGCTCCTAGTTGTGCTGCTATAGGTTTAGATTGCCGGGGGACAAACGACACACTGAGCTTCTTTTCCTCCTTTCCTCATGCCTCATTACTGCAGTTTACTGGCCCGGAGTCTCTGTGCCTTGTCGCCCTGCAGGTTCCCATGGATCGTGGCTGCACCCAGGTCGTGGATCGTGGTTCCCACTGCTGCCATGGCCCTGCCTTCAGACACCCACTACTACTGTCATTACAATTGTTACTGCTAGTCATAATTGCATGATATATATTACTATTATTACAATTATTACTGCTACCACAATTGTATGATATACAGTATATTAATATCAACCTGTAGCATTGTATTGTAGCATTGATATAATCCACCATTATTTGTATTGCCGCTGCTTGTTGGCCACTGCTACTGTTGTCATTTCTTCATTCATTGTAATTGTTCAATGCTCTGTTAAATTGTTCTGTACACGTGATATCTATTGCACGTCTGTCCTTCCTGGGAGAGGGATCCCTCCTCTGTGGCTCTTCCTGAGGTTTCTACTACTTTTTTCCCTGTTAAAAGGTTTTTTGGTGGGCAAGTTTTTCCTCACTAATCGAGGGTCTAAGGACAGAGGGTGTCACTCCCTGTACAGATTGTAAAGCCCTCTGAGACAAATGTGTTTTGTGAATTTGGACCATACAAGTAAAATTTGATTTGATTTGAATATGCATAAGCCTGGAATTTGGAAACAATGCTTTGATAATGATTTTTTAGGATGTTCAGACTCACCGGTCATGTCAGTGTAGTCAGTGTCTTTGATGAAGGCACCTGAGCCAAAATCGATAAGTTTGATCTGTCCAGTCCTCAGGTTCACCAGCAGGTTCTCATCTTTGATGTCTCTGTGGACAATATTGCAGGTGTAACAGTGACGCACTGCCTCCAGAACCTGCAGGAAGAAGCCGCGAGCCACCGCCTCATCCAGTGCACCGTGCTCTGTGATGTAATCAAAAAGATCCTGAACAGGCTCAGGGCGCTCCATCACCATCAACCAGCTGTCCACACACTTCTTCCAGTCCAACAGCTGCACCACCCCTCTGAAAGTCCCAGCCACCTTCTTTAACAGCACAATCTCCAGGGGAACCACAGTGCCACGCTGAGAAAGATAACCCATTTAAATAAAGGTTTAACAATTTAATAAAGCAACTGAAGTAGTAAGAAATCTGACCCTAATTCAAATAAAACAACTGTGTGAGTGAAAAATGCAGGTAAATCTCACCAGAGTGTGCCACTGAGTCACTGCATCATTGCGCACGTGTTTCACCACCACCTGCAAGAAAGCTTACAAGATTATTACAATATCCATTCAGTCACAGATAATATAAAAAGATACAGGGTAGAATAAACCTCTTTCCATTCCCTGCTCCTATAGACATACATGCCAAGTAGCACTGCACAGACAACAATAGCCTACAGCAGAAAGTAAAAAGAATAGACACAGCCTACCAAATAAAAGCACAAATTCATCACATGATGTGGAGTTTTTGTTGGGAACAGCAGCTGTGGTAACCTAAAAATGTTTGTCTGATAGGAAATAAAGGCATAATTTAACAATTAACTGCTTATTCAATTGAAAAGCACTAAAAAACATTTTAATCATGTAAAATACCACAACAGGCACAACCATCAATTAGACTGAGGACAGATAGTACACAATGTAATGCAGGAAACTTGACGAAAAAAAAACTGCTTTTAAAAAGGTGACGTTCCTGCACCTAACATTCAACATCACCAAAATCATGTGTCCATCTGGATGCTGATGACGCTGATCACGAAAGTAACTGCTGAAATGCAAAACTTTAAGATCTGTTTTGACTTCAGCAAAATATCATGTTATGAATAAAACACACAAATTGATTTCTTCACTAAGTATTTTAGGACATTGGAGATGCTCACATTGTAAACAGTGACACTGGAAAATCTAAAATGGGCCTGATGGTGAGAATGTTCTTTCAGCTGCTATTTAAGTCAAGAATGTACCTTCAATCTACAGTAATAGAGTTTGTTAACGTGACGCTACGTTCATTGTTACAATGGCTGATGAGACTGAATTGCCATATTGTGACGCAACTTTTTTTCAACAACACCAAAATTCTTAATGGTCAGGCACCATCATATCTCATTATCATATCATCAAGAGCTCGTATTTCCATAGAACGGGAGCCAGAGCCTTCAGTCATCAAGCTCCTCTCCTCCTCTCATCTCATCTAAGAGCAGACCTAAGACCTTGCTTTTTGACAAAGCTTATAGTTAGGGCTGGCTCAGGCTTGTCTTGGACCAGCTCTTAGTTGTGCTGCTATAGGTTTAGATTGCCGGGGGACAAACGACACACTGAGCTTCTTTTCCTCCTTTCCTCATGTCTCATTACTGCAGTTTACTGGCCCGGAGTCTCTGTGCTTTGTCGCCCTGCAGGTTCCCATGGATCGTGGCTGCGCCCAGGTCGTGGATCGTGGTTCCCACTGCTGCCATGGCCCTGCCTGACACTCAACACTACTATTATTCCAATTATTACTGATAGTCATAATTGTATGATATATATCAATATCAACTTGTTTATTATTGTAGCACTGATGTAATCCATCATTATTTGCATTGCCACCGATGTTATCCACTGCTATTGCTGTCATTCCATCGTTCATCATAATTGTACAATGTTCTGTTGATTGTTCTGTACACGTGACATCTATTGCATGACTGTCCGTCCTGGGAGAGGGATCCCTCCTCTGTGGCTCTTCCTGAGGTTTCTTCCACCTTTTTCCCTGTTAAAAGGTTTTTTGGTGGGCAAGTTTTTCCTCACTCGAATCGAGGGTCTAAGGACAGAGGGTGTCACTCCCTGTACAGATTGTAAAGCCCTCTGAGACAAATGTGTTTTGTGAATTTGGGCTTTACAAATAAATCTGATTTGATTTGATGTGCAGTCAGGTGTCAGGCATTTAAACACACCCGTGAATACCTGAGGCGAGCCTGATGACACAACATGCAAAACGCGCTGTTTACTCTGAATAAATCATTGTATAGTGACCCCAAGTCATGTGCAGTTGTTTATTTAGTTCTATTTTATGTCTGCTCAAGACATTTCCGTTCTGGTGAGTGCCTGAATATGCTTTGCAAGCCAATTTGGTTTTGCTTCTGGTAGAATCTTGACCCAGGGTTTTCTGACTTTGCATGTGGTTGATGTCAAGAAAGCATTGGTAAGTCTAAACACAGTCTAGTTAGCTGTGTCTAAACAGATAGAGGAAACGTAAAGTTTTCATTTGCCTGTTGGTTGCAAATTTACTTTTACAGTGTTGATATATATACAAATATACCATGCATCACAAGTTGGATCAGTCTTGTTTTGCCTCATAATATGGCCACGTAGATCCCAGAATGCATTGCACAGTGATGTTGATTGACAAGAATAAATTTGCAGTAATTAGCGTTGCTTTTATTTTGAAGGCTGTGGCCAAGACAAAGCAGCTCTCACTCTTACCGGCAACCCGTCAGCCAGGCGAACACCAGCGTATACAGTACCAAATCCTCCTTTGCCTAGGACCGATTCCAGCCGGTACAGTTTATTGAACGGCTGCTTGTCCTCCTCGGCTACACACGCAGAGCAGAAAGCAGGATTAGGAATCAGGGTCATTTGGATGGTAATAGGGTGTTGCACCAAAATGTGTAACCCTACAAAAAACATTTCTCTCCTTCTCTAGTATTCTAAATTTGTCATTTCACCGTAACACCCTGCTCTTTATACAGGGTTTTAAAACAAAAATACTCCCTTAATTAAACAATAAAATACACACTCATTATAAACTCTGAGAAAGATCCCCCCCCTCCCCCTCCAAAAAAAACCAACAAAAAACAAAACAACAACAACAAAAAAACAACAACATTGGCCTAGTCTGGGATTATTAATAAAAATTATTTGTACACACATTAACTTTAAAGGTCTTGGGACTTCATTAAAGTTTATATGGTGTCTCTATGCCAACGTATACCAGAGCTGTAGAGCTAATAGAGCTAATAGAGCTAATAGAGCTAATAGGAGCAAAGAACTGCTCTTATTAGAAATGAATGGGATTTTTTTGGACATGAAAACCCTGTTCCGTAAAATAACGGTTTGTCAAAAGCCCTAAGAGGAGTAGCGGACAGAAATGTGTACAGAAGATGAAGATTAAATGCGCAAGATAACAATAGATATGGCTTGCATTGCACGCAGGCCCATTCAATACTTACATGTTGACTCAATAATAAAGTTTGGAAAACGGCGGATAAATTGGTCTGACATGTTCTTAAGTAACCGAGTGACGTAAAAAAGTCACAGCTGCATCGGGTCAAGGTTGTGGAAGACGGTTAACCACAGAGGGACTGCTGCCTTCCTGCAAGTTGAGCTCCGCCAGCAGGTCCGAGACAGAACTGCAGTAACGCATCAGATCTAGTGCCCGTCTACATCGCTACGTACGGTAAAGCGTGTGAACGGCTTCATGGTGCCTTCGAGATAATAATCTCTTTTCATACATATGCAGATATATGTATATATGTGCAGATTTAGAAGATCTAATTGTTTCTTGCCAACGCCAACTGATTCTTGTTCTACATGTCCCCAGCTACATCTGTGGTGGATTTCAAGTCCTTTTACTGTACCATTGTCTTATAATGTGATGCTGAAATCATACACAAGCCTGTATATATATACTTTTGATAAAAATGTGATTTCATGTCATGTTTATTTACCCTAAAGTTTCAACACAGTACAAAACCAAATTCATTTTTTGTTGTTTGTTGCACTTTTTATGAATGAGCACAAATGTACAAATATATTCATGCTTATAAGTATCTGGCACACTTTGAGATTCATTTCACTACTATAAATAGTTTATAATAGTAGTTTGTTTGTTACAGTGTATACAAATGAGTGTATTTCAAGTTATTAAATTATGAAGACACTCAAAATAATTGTTCTGTGGTTGAAAGGATTTTGTACAACTTTTTTTACATTTACAATTGAGGGACGCAGCTGTCATATCTCCAAATTTGGGCAATAAAAAACGATTTTCTTTTTTTATTTAGTTTATTGGACTTAGTAGTAACTTATTTAGTTACTATGAACTTATTACATATATATTATTAAAATTTGGGCTATACGGGTTATATTGATGTATAGCACATTAAAATATTCCAAAAAATGGCATTACAGCATGTCAAAATGTAAAGATATGCTCTGGTGGACTTGTTCTGTGGTAGGTCATAAAGGGTCTGGCGTCATTTGGAAAAAACACAAATAGCTCCAAATGAAGCACAGCACTGACAGTGGCTTTGATCCTCATCAGTATCCCCAGAGAATTTTCTACAATGGTCTGCAGGTTAGACTTTAATACACAGAGTCTCTTGACAGTATGTACAGTGGACCATAATACATTCTTAAAAGTGACAGAGATTTGATTACCTGATTATCAACCTCAAGCCTGTTTTTGACCACAATTAGTGCTCAACAATTTTGTACCTTCACCTGTACATTTATTTCACTTTGTCTAGTAAACTTTTTGAACCTCCACCTTTGTCTCTGAGTCTGCATCGCAAATCCTTCTGTGTGCCTCCTGATACCTCCAACTGGACAGTGGTCCACAACTCTCTTGCAGATATGGCCAATATTTGCAGACCACATCAGAGCAAAATACCTGGGCAGTCTGTGAAGCTAGGTGTTTCTGGAGATATAATGGGTATGCAAATATTTCTCCATGGAACATATTCAGTCCCTTCAGCAAAACCCCATGATAGCAGACAGCTTCCTCAACACGTTCCTCGTCTCGTTTGCTTGCAGAGTTGTTGGAGGACTCTTGTTCTGTACATGTGACATCATTGCACGTCTGTCCGTCCTGGGAGAGGGATCCCTCCTCTGTGGCTCTTCCTGAGGTTTCTTCCACCTTTTTTCCTGTTAAAAGGTTTTTTGGTGGACAAGTTTTTCCTCACTAGAATCGAGGGTCTAAGGACAGAGGGTGTCACTCCCTGTACAGATTGTAAAGCCCTCTGAGACAAATGTATTTTGTGATTTTGGGCTATATAAATAAAATGTGATTGATTTGATTGATTGTGCTGGGGACCACTGACCCACACCACATATCCCTGGATTTCCCTGGATTTTTAAACAAATGAGGGCAAATACAGGCATTTACACAGTTAAATTTTACAAAATATAAATCAGGGTATTATGGCATTTGATGCAGTAATGCCACTCTGTTACTTAATAAACCAAATAATGTTTTGAAAAAACAAATAAACAGGCAAGCATTTATAAAAAATTGAAATGGTGGTGTTACACATGAAGAAATTTAGTTTACATGTCCAGTTGTTCCATGGATGTAATCAACAAAGGAGGAGACCTCAGCATCACTTGCCAAAAAAACCAATCAGGTCTTCAAAGAAATATATAGATGTGGGTTACATTTACAGTATAAAAGTCATTTGTGGCTCACTAACATTTCATTGTACATGAATGATAGGCACCCTGGTTGGCTTTTGAAACAATATAATTTGCGGCTCCCATCCACTGCAACTGCCAACATGGACAGCTTGTCAACTTCAAATTTGGCAAAGGCCCATTTGAGGAAGGCCCTCTGCATTGTGTCCCCACATACCTTACCACTCTGAGAGCAAAAGTGAAAAAACAAAACAAAACACTAAGTAATCCTGCGGTTAGTACACAACTGACGATGTGTCAAAGATTAGCTTCAGACCGTGGTCATGACGAAAAAAGGGCTCTGTCAAGAAATGTGTGCTGAAACAACAAGTCCTAACAATGAATTAGTTATTTAAAAGGTGATCCAAACAAGATGGTGTGTGGTGGTGGTGCTGGACCCAAAATGCAGATAACTAGACGAGGGAGTAGGGACAAAACAGACGTTTATTGAACTGAGGATAAGCAGTGGGGTGGCGTCTGTGGAGGCAGGCAAGCTCACGGGGGGTAGAAGCAGGGAACGAGGAAGGTGGAAGCGTGGCAAGGTTGAGGATACAGCTGAAGGGTGTGGTGGCAGGGTGGCTTGGTGGGTAGAGAGGCTGAATCCTGAAGACAGAGTACACAGGTGAGTAATTCAATTAAAATTCAGTTTTATTTATATAGCACCAGATCATAAAAACATTTATCTCAAGGCACTTTACATAGAGAAACCCAACATTTCCACAATGAGCAAGCGCTTGGAAAATGGTAAATAAATGGACTGATTTCAAGGATTCAAGGATTCAAGGATTCAAGGATTTTTATTTGTCATTACAACACATGTAAACATGGGATGCAACGAAATTGGTTTCCCCTGGTCCTGGAGCAGCCCAATTATCCAAATATAAAATAAAATTAAAAAATAAAATAAAATATATATATATACATATGTATATATAGAACATAAAATATAAAGGTAAAAGCAAATTTACATTTAAGAAAAAGTATATACAATGAATAGAAAAACAACAACAGTATAACACCATGGTGATGTGCGTGCATGAGTGTCCAGGTTGTGCAAACAACTGCATTGTGCAAAGAAAAAGTAATTGCAGTGCAAAGTATTTTTGTGTTATTGTCTGTGCATCTGTGGTGGGGGGTCCAGATGGGGGATGGGGGGTGGGGGGTGGGGTGGAAGTGGGGTTGGGGATGGGGGGCAGGGGCTACAGGGGTCCTCCAGAGTTCAACAGTCTCACAGCTTCTGGGAAGAAGCTGTTCCTCAGTCTGGTGGTCCTGCTCTTAATGCTCCGCAGCCTCCTGCCCGAGGGGAGAGGGGCAAACAGAGCATGTGCGGGGTGAGTGGGGTCCTTCATGATGCAGGAGGCCCTTTTCCTGCACCTGGAGGTGTAAATGTCCGTGGTGGTGGGTAGGCTGCATCCCACAGTCCTCTGTGCAGCTTTGACCACCCTCTGCAGAGCCTTCTTCTCTGCTGCAGAGCAGCTGCCGTGCCACACGGTGATGCAGGTGCACATGACGCTTTCCACTAAAAGAGGGCTTGACCCCGGGAGCACGAGAAGCCGCCGCACTGTTGCGCGCCGTCATCTTATTTAGATAGCGACTTTCTAGTCTGTTGTGACCACTCAAGGCGCTTTTCACTCTAGTCGCATTCACCCCTTTCACACACACATTCATACACTGGTGGCCGAGGCTACTATACATAGTGCCACCTGCTCATAACCCTAACCCTTACACACCAGTGGGCCAATCATCCGATTGGTGGATGACCGCTCTACCACCTGAGCCACAGCTGCCCCCCTTGGTGACAATGGAGAGGAAAAACTCCCTTTGAATGGGAAGAAACCTCCAGCAGAACCAGACTCAGAGTGGACGGTCATCTGCCTCGACCGGTCAGAGAGAAATGAAAACAGAGAAAAGAGAAAGAGACAGAGGACAGGGAGGGGAGGAGGATGAGGGAGAGGGGGAGAAAGACAAGAGGGAAACCAGGAAGAGACAGTAGAGACTACAAGTTTACAAGTAGTTTTTAAAGCCAAATTACCATAATGGTGTTCACCATCAGGATTCCGTTTGTTCTTAAGATGTTTAAAAAATCAAAAGGGGTACTCACTGCACCTACACGTTTAAAATATAATAGTTATAAAAGTCAAGCACTTGATCCCTGAAATGTTGGTAATTATACTATACTTGATATTTAACAAAAATACTGGCACTACATCCTTATACAGTTATGATCAGCAGTTGTTACAATGCCATTATTGCAATATGTGTATGTTCTTATTCTGTGCATTATTATTCAGTCTTACTTGGAGGATGATGAAGCAAATCCGTGGAATTTAATAAGAGATCTAAATTCAGAAACGGCGGCATACATGGTCCTTGGAGCGGGCGTGCACGTACGATCGCGAGATTCTCTAATATGTCATGGAGATGGAATTGAATATCTGAAATATGAATGAATAATTCCGATGAGTGACGTCTGAGGAAGAATAAATAAATGGATTTCTCCTGTGAGCAGGAGAGGTCACTATCACTGCGCTCTATTACATCAGAGGAAAATAATGAAGTATGAAGAGGTCAGTTAGCTCACCTGACTTTGTCATTTCATGTTTATAACTTTGTTTTATCAAATCAAATCAAATCAAATTTTATTTATATAGCCCAAAATCACAAAATACATTTGTCTCAGAGGGCTTTACAATCTGTACAGGGAGTGACACCCTCTGTCCTTAGACCCTCGATTCTAGTGAGGAAAAACTTGACCACCAAAAAACCTTTTAACAGGGAAAAAGGTGGAAGAAACCTCAGGAAGAGCCACAGAGGAGGGATCCCTCTCCCAGGACGGACAGACGTGCAATGATGTCACATGTACACAACAAATCAACACACACATGTTGTACACTCACAATGAATAACAGTGACAAATAATGACAATGACAAGATGAGAACAACGAATGATGAACCATTACAGCAACAGTGAAACTAGTGGTAAAGATACAGATACACAGTAGCAAATTATTAACTAACTATAAACTGTAATGCGGATATGGTAACAATGATGACTTGTTTATAGCAAAAGTTATCAAACCCGCAGCAGGCGCTACGTGGTTAATCGGTCCGTTCATTTTTGCCCCCTCAGTTCAACAACTATCCGACGCTCGTTTCTCCGTGGTCAAATCAGCCGACACTAAAATTAGAGTACCTGCGTATTCTAGCCTTTATGGTAAATGCAAAGAAACGATCCCAAACGAGCGGGCAGGCAGGATGAGGACATCCGGTTTTCAAAATAAGATGTTGGAGACAGTATATGAAGAATTTGATATCCAGGTCTTATGACAATACACTGCTCCATCATTTCTGGCAATGGCTGATGTATCTTGGTAGAAGACATCTCTGACTACCCACACACTCAAGACTGTTCATTTTTACTGTATCATTTTAGAGAAATTTCAAATTCAAAGTCCTACTTCTGTACCTTGATATGGGTACATTTCTTACCTTTGATATAGTGTAAAACCATATTGCTCAATAATTTCTGGCAATGCCTTATATACTATGGTCTACATCTCTGACTACCACCACAGTGAAGACCTTTCATTTTTACTGTATCATTTTAGAGGGAGCCTGTGAATATTCTCATTCATCCAGGTCATAGTTATCTCAAGGAGATTAAATCGATCGCAACTGGACTTGGTTATTTGTCTTTGAAGACTTTTCACCTCTCATCCAAGAGGCTTCATCAGTTCATGCTTTCTGAGAAAAACAATCTGGTGTATGCAGTACAGTGCAATGAGGAATGCAAAGACCTCTACATTGGGCAAACTAAGCAACCATTGCACAAGCGCATGTACCAACACCGGAGGCCCAACTCCTCAGGCCTAGACTCTGCTGTCTACCTACACCTCAAGGAGAAAGCTCACTCCTTTGAGGACAACAATGTTCACATCCTGGACAGAGAGGATAGATGGTTTGAAAGAGGGGTAAAAGAAGCCATCTATGTGAAATTAGAAAAACCATCCCTAAACAGAGGAGGAGGTCTGAGACACCATCTATCTCCAATTTACAATGCTTCCCTTTCATCTATTCCCAGGAGATTCAGGAACTTAGCCTCTAAGAACAACAGCCATTCACAAAAGACCCCATGTGACTCTAACGACTGTCGTTATAACACAAAAGAGCACTAACGAAGTTAAAACTAACTTTCACCATCCCCAACGACTGGCACTAAACGACTGTCGTTGGGCACATGGAGTGTTAATGAGCCAATGACATCACTGGCCATGTGACTGCCTCCACAGAGGTTAAATACCTGAGTTTCTACATCAGCTAGTTGGACTAGTCCCAGCCTAGTCGAGCGAGCATGAACTGATGAACCTTTTTGGATGAGAGGTGAAACGTCTTCAAACTGGTCTACAAAGGGGCCGGTGTGGCTGCAGGTTTTCTTTCCAACCAAGTAACAGCACACCAGACGACTCATTTAATCAACTGATCTTAGTCTTCAGACAGTTGAATGGTCAAACTTGTTGGTTGGCAGCCTCACCGGCCCTTTGAGGACCAGTTTGACATGCCTGATGAATTTTACTGTTAGGACTTGCTATTTGATATTTAGCCCATAAAGCCAACACATATGAAATAATATTAAATATAAAATACTTCCATTGCTGAAACCTGCAGGGAGAGAAGAGGGTGCATGTGTAACAACGTGTCTTCATGCAGTGGTCTGACACTATCTTATTATAACTGGATTTATTGAGCAAGCCTAATGATAATAATATAAAAAAAAACAGTAGTCGCTTTGTAATGATATTGCATTAATATAACATGAGGGTTCAGTAGAAAGTAGCCAGTTACTCTTGATAAAAAGAAACACCAGGGGGACATATATCCACTTTATAGGACAGTATTTCTTTGATTGCGTGGCTTCACATGTTAAGTTTCCATAGTGTAGCCAACACTATCCACTCAGAATGTAAATGCCAGTATGTAAATAGGCAGTTGTACATGTAAAATAACAACATTTTTTAAATCAAATGAATTAACTTGAGCTGAAACACATGAATTAACATAACCTTGAAGTTAATATGATAATGATAGGATTAGTGAAAATAGTGAGGGAGAGAAGAGGGTGTGACAACTTGTGAATATACAGTATAGAGGTCTGAGTTACTATCATCTCCAAACAAGGGCAGTTATTGTGCAAACATCAGCAATTCAGTTCTGTGCATAGTAATAAGAATGACAGCAATAACGAGCAAAACATTTTAACAACTGTCAATCAGGTGAGATGATGCCACTTTCACTACATTTGAAAACATTTTTCTTGGACAAAAAGTAGCAGTTTGCCTAATTTTAGTGCAAAATTTGACATGATTAAGTCATGGTGTTATTTATTCTATCTCTTCCATTTAAACACAGGGACCAGAGGAGGCCGAAGCACAGAAGAATCCTGTGTCTGCAAAGTCTCCTCATCCCAGAAGAAGGCCCAGCAATCAAACAGCTGGGCATCAGTGTCCTATTTGTGGACTTAGATACGTGGATATAACGCAGCATCTCAAAGTCACAGAGAAGGTGGAAAACAAAGAAGAGCTTAGTCTTTTAAGCAAGTTGGCTCACAGACAGTAAGTGTTTTGGAAATATTACCATTCACACACACACACACACACACACATACATGGAATGAGGACATTTTTAATATTACAGTGGTAAATCCCTAATGAATTAATACAAGGACTTTTAGGGACTACGACCCTTAGTAATGCTACAGCCACCTTTACCACTGCGCTATCTCTGTCCACTGCCATACATGTAACAGATTCAGGATCCACTGACTGTGAGCCATCCACACCGACCCCACAAACACCTCCTCCTTCAAGTGATGCCAGTCCAACTCTCTCAGCTTTGCCATCACCAAGTAACACAGAAGTAGACTCTGTCCACTCATGTGTTCCACTTCCTCCACTTCATGGCAAACTCCCCCAAACCAAATGGAAATCTGTTGTTCCTGCAGGATATTTCAAGAGTCAGAGGGTAAGTTTACAAAATTTGAAGAATTATCTGATTGACTATGAGTGGACACGAACTAATGCTTAGTTTTGACCTTTAAGGTTTGTAGCCAACCGGCAACAAAAAGGGTTCAAACCCACAACCCAACGCATATATTTAATGGATGTTTTGGGGCACGTGTCTGAGACATTGGCAGAGATGTTGTTGGGCACCAGCTCCTTGTGCGACGTACTAAGTCCAGCAAGTTCAGTATTCACCTCCACTAATGAAAATCTCTTGATTTATGTTGAGACACATATGCGCTGAACAGTAGTTGTTTTTTGCTTGTTTGTTCTTCAGACAAACTTGTCAAGGCCATAAAACATGCTCTGTTCATAGAGGAGGCACCAAAGCATATTGATGCTGTACTTGGTAAGGATCACTAGTAAGAGCAGTTCTTCAAACATTTCTCAGAGATTGCTCAAAGGGGATTTCTTTGATTTTTCTTTCTTTTCAACATGCACTGAGATGGCTTTTTTGTTGTAAATTGTTACTATGTATATTAAATCAAATTGTGTTGAGAAGCTCTTAAAGATTTTAGATTGACTTGTATTTAAAAACTGGTTCCATGTCTATGTGCTGTCTGCTAACTTGGATGTCTTCCAGTTTGTACAGAACTATTGTTTGGTGGGTTATGGTAGTGTAAAATAGAGTTGCTAAATCAGCTCCAGACTTAAAGGTGACTGTCTTTCTACATTCATGCATAAAATGTTGTTCCTCTTCTTTAAAAGATGATCTTGCGAAGGAACCACATAATATAAGGAAACTCAGACTGTTTTTTGGACTACTTGGTGGGTTCCTCATTGCAACGACTGGACATCGGAAGGGTGTAATTATCAACATGACCGTGAAAGAGATCAAAAAGACTACAAGAGGTTGCCGTGTCATCCGTGTAAGTACAAATATTAAGAAAAAAGAAGTGAACACAACATGAATCTATTGTTTAACAACTTAGCTAGAAACACTAATCAAATGTCTTTTAAAATAGATTCAGGAGCACAAAACCCAGAGACACTTTGGGCAAGCAGCCATACCACTGAAACCAGAGGAGTATGCCTGGTTCAGGCGTTACAACAGACTTCGTGGTCAAATTGAGGGAGGCTCAGATGCATCCACGTTTTTTCATAACACTGTTGGAGGGCCCTTGTTGAAACTCCCAGGGTATTTTAGTGGTGCCTGGGAAGGACTGAATCTGGGTCCTGGTCCCACATTCAATATGTTACGTTCTTCTGTTGCCACTTTCGTAAGACACGTTTTTGTTCTTTTAAAGTCTTTATTGTTGTTGCCAGGTGCAACATTTTTATCGTAAGTACTTTGCGCATGCTTTCTCCCATCAGGCCAAGCGGCAGCTGGGACTTGAAAAATATGAGAGGTGCCATGATCCCCAAACAGCCAAAAGATTTTACCAAGGTTACTTCAGCATAAAAAATTGAAAAACAGTTCTGTTGGCTTGAGGCCCCAAACAGTGGAACTAGCTAAGGGTTCCACAGAAAGAAAGAGTTTTTGCACTCAGCCAGCCCAAGATTTGTGAGAATTTTCTTACGCAGTTTCAATCCATTCAATGATATTTCAGTTCTGAGAGAGAAAACTTACTTTTTGTCTTATGAGCCTGTGAATATTCTCATTCATCCAGGTCATGGTATCGCAAAGAAATTCAATTGAACGCAACTGGACTTGGTTATTTGTCTTTTTTGTCTTATCCAAAACAGATGGCGAGCTTGTCTGAAGATAAGGGGTCAGGCGATTGGCAGCCCCCAAATAATGAGAGCAGTGTGAAGCTAAGGGTTCCCCAGCTGCGAAAGAAATGGCCTGCACCCACACCCAGGAACAGTCAGGTGAGAGCTCCAGTTTAGCCAACCAGTCATAACCGTGACAATAGCATTTCATGTTGATGATATGATAAGTGACAACAGTGGAGGTAAGGAGAGGAAGTGAAGTCAAACTAGCCATAATTTCCCTAATCTGTAATATCCACCTAATTTTTCTGTTTGAAGTTTGACCACCTATGACCACTTATTTCTGATCTTTTGTCACTCTTTTGCAGATGAATCAGGTTTATGTAAGCGCAGCCACTGCTAACATCTTGGCAAAACATTCACAGAATTTTTGTGCAGAGACTAAATCAGAGACAGAAAAGATTTCTGATCAAAACAAGTTGTGTGACACTACAGTGAAAATTAAAAGACAGGAGCCCTCAGAAGAGAAGGAGAGAAAGACCTGTGAGGACAGAATAAAGCTGCAGGAGGAGCATCAGAGGAAAGAAGAACGACATGTAAAAGAAGTGACAATGGAGAGAAGGCGTCCAAGGAGAAAAGGATCACGTAGAGAAGAGGCAGTGAAAGAGGAGGGGAGGTGTCTGAGGAGAAAAGGACAACATGGAGCAGGGGAGAGGAAAAAAGATGATGTAAAGAAAAAGTGAAAAGCAAGTGGGTAAATGTTTTCACATAAAATGATTCTGTTCTTAAACATGATGTCACATTTTATTTCCTGTTTTACACAATGAGAATATTTTGATAATATTGTTATTGTTTTAAGCTGTTGCTTTTTCCCTACTCCTTTTCAGACAAGAAAATGCTATAATATTATAACATGTAAATATTGTAATATTTGTTTGTTTGTTTTTCTTTGTTTGAAATAAAGCCTTCATTCATTCATTCATTCAAATAATGAAATAATTTGGGAATCCTAAGATTTAACACGTAACAAGTGTGATGCTCATGAAATGTCAGGTCACATTTTCGTTCGTTCGTTCGTCTTCTTCCGCTTATCCGTTTTGTCGGGTCGCGGGGGTAGCAGCTTCAGCAGGGAACCGGGGGTCGGACCGCCAGGGTCCCCACCTCCGACTGCCGCCCATCTCTCTTCGCACCGTTAGACTCATCCCATGGGTGGTGGGCCCATGGGAAGCAGGTCACATTTTATGTAGTTTTATTAGTTTTATTTTGGAAACATTATTTTTCTGAAAGAAATGTATTAATGTGTGCCAGATTGGTCAATTATTACTTCTTGATGATGAAAAACAAGTTATTCAATGTTACCAGCAGGGGCCAGTGTGGTGAGTTGCTTCTCCTCTGGGACGTTTTGTGTACTTGCTCATTCAACGGCACTGAGCTGAAGCAAATGGTCTCCACGCTCATTATTTCTCCTGTTTAACAGGTTGGTGGTGTTTTAAAACTAACACAATGGTGTGAAACATTTGAATATGATGCTATATCCAATTCTGAAGGGTACTGAATATGTTTTCTGAACACGTGGCAAAACAGCCTATAGTTCCAAACCAAACCAAACCATGTTGTAGTTTCTGGCTCCAGCATATTTCATTTTGGGTTAAAGACTGTGCTTGTGGGTATAGTATTTACAGTATTTTGTTACCTGTGGAAATACACTGAAGGTTACAGTAATAGAGAGATATATGTACTTTGTTAACAGTGTATTTTGTTACATGTGGAAATACATTTAATGTTACCGTTACAGAGAAAGATATGTGCATTTTATAAATAGTGTAAACAGTTAAAATCTTGAAAGTCTTCAGGCATTTATCTTGTACCAACAGTCATTAAGAACAATGTGCTGGTTTCTCATTAGTTGCACTATGAGTGAGATAAAATAAGGGAACATGTGAATGCCTATATTTCACTGTATTGTTTTTAGTAGTTGTGAACTAAATGGCAGCTCAGTTAATTGACTGAATAAGGATGTATTAATGCAGTGGTTGCTGGATTTTGCTCATTCTACCATGATGCCTCTATGTGTGAGCCAAAATCCTGCGTGTTCGTTGATGAAGCAATAGGAGAAGATATTTAGGCTTAACTCGTATTTATTAAAATAACAGCAAAATTGGTTACAACTGACAAACTACGACGTGTGTCAGTTTGTGAAGTCTGACTGACTATATCTCCTCCTGACCCGGCATTTTATACAATACAAAATGATAAGGAAATGTGCAAGAAGTGCTCATGATGTCATCCACGGTGACGCCTGACTCCAATCTCCACCTTGTTGCGATCCAAGCATACACGACCTTGGAGGGGCTGAAAAAGATAACTTTGGCTCCTGCAGAGACAAACACATCACAGCCTGCCTCGCAGCCTGTGTAAGGTGAAGGTCACATAACAAACGCTATGTTCTGGGATAGATAAGGACAGCTCCTTGGAATATCTCCTTCTGATTATTGTCAGATATTTTTCTAATCATAACTGTCTGAAAATGTATTGATGTGCAGGGTTTCCCCCAGCGCTTTATAAGCCTAAGACTGAGGTTTTCCCTCATTTATTGTATATCTACATGGTACACTCAAGAGTATTCTGTATGAAGAACCGGGAAATGTATTATGTTGTAACTAGCTTACATGTATTTTGGTTTTTTCTGATATTAGGGATGTTGTACTGCTAAAAGACATGTGAATATGGAAAAGACAAAATACAGGAAAAGTGATATTTTGATGATCTGATAAATAAATTCTAGAGCGCGAAGCTGCACTGAGCTGAAGCAAACGGTCGCCACGTTTATTATTTCTCCTGTTTTACAGGTCTTATCTATGTACAGGTACCCTGCCTGGGACCTGTTATAGATTTGTGGGGACTCGTCCGTGATCGACGACAACGAGAGAGAGAGAACGCCGATCCAGTGATTCCTGGACTCGTGGACCAGCGTGGGACCCATCATCAGAGCCAGGGGCTGCAAGAATCTGAGGGAATTTGAGAGCCGAGGACATCTAATGTGGGTTCACAATGGCAGACAAGGAGAGGAAGAAGCTGATTTGTACTATGAAAAAGAGACTGTCTTTCTGCCGATGACTTGTTCCAGCTTACAACCGCCATTCCACAGACATCTGGCCAAGACTCAGCTAGGTTGAACAAACATAACGGAGAAGGTTGTATTGACTATGTATCTGCATACATGAACAGTACAAGTTTGCTCGAGTTAGAGGACAAGGGTATTTCGCAGCTACTCTTTATAGACGATATGATTGCTCAAATGATGCATAACCATGAACAGGGTGAGCTCTCACCACAGAGAGGGATGGGTGTTATAGTGCCTGATGCTAATGTTTCGCCACCTTCACCATCTACTGTTGTCCACATTAACACTCATACTATAGGTACACACCCTGACAACATCTATTAGATGTTGTCATCTATTAGATGAAAACATCCATATTTCAATCTACGGCTTCCATATTTCCATCTATTAGATGTTGTCATCTATTAGATGGAAATATGGAAGCCGTAGATTGAAATATGGAAGTGGAGTTCTATTAGCACAAATGCTACATGAAGGAGGACATTCAGGTTATCGTCACGTTCGCCTCGTCAAGGCCTTTCAGAATGTCCAGGTCCCCTTCTTATATCTTGTAGTGTATTTTGTTACACATGTTGTGTTAGAAGAATGCCACAGTCTGTCTGCCTGTTAAAAAGAATGCCTTATAAGGAAAAGTTAAACTTAGGTCAATAAGGAAGACTAAGTTTGGAAGTGATTGGAAAACCATAAGGCACCGTTTGGGCAGTAATAAACAAAGGGGACAGCTGTTTTCTTTTTAGGACTACTTTGGGTGATTAGGCAGGTCTTTAAATACAACAATATTGAGGTTTGAGTTAGAATCAGATTGGCTGTGATTCTCCACAGACATCCTGGAGGTCTGTGAGATGCTGTATTTGTTGCTGAACTCTTTGTAATAAACCTTTAAGAAAGCAATACAGTGTCGGTGGAGATTCTTCAAACCACCATCACATCATCGACATCAAATAAACAACAATCTCTTTCCATTAAAGACTTTGCTCTAAAAGAGCGCCACCTACGTGGCGTTCACACATATGATGGACCATTCTGAGAGCTTTCCAAAGATGTCTTTTTTTTCACCCCTGACTGCTTTCATTGAGAACATAGAGCACTTTAGCAAACAGAAAAATGTTTGCTGCCCCCTAGCTCTGCACTGGATGGAACCACAGCTACGATTCTGACACGGGCTGACTTGGCTCGACGATACCTTCCTGACGGCGCCTGGATCGTGTCTCTAAGATGCAGTATGGCCGAGTTTGCCCAATTCACCTTGCAGGGCAAGAGGGAGTCAGGGTGCATGAGTGGGCTCTGAGATTCTTGAGCTGTGTTGGACCTTTGCACCAAAACAATGACCTACAGGGCTGATTCTCACATATCAAATCAAATCAAATCAAATTTTATTTATATAGCCCAAAATCACAAAATACATTTGTCTCAGAGGGCTTTACAATCTGTACAGGGAGTGACACCCTCTGTCCTTAGACCCTCGATTCGAGTGAGAAAAAACTTGCCCACCAAAAAACCTTTTAACAGGGAAAAAGGTGGAAGAAACCTCAGGAAGAGCCACAGAGGAGGGATCCCTCTCCCAGGACGGACAGACGTGCAATGGATGTCACATGTACAGAACAAATCAACATATGTCACAGAGCTCTTCGAGAGCTTTCGGGAGCAACTGGGCCGTGATAGCCTCTCGGTCGAGCAGTTAGGGCAATTCAACTTCCAGGTCAAGAGGTCGTCCACAAACGGGGCCTAGTCGAGTCACATTTCTGGGCTCTACTCGGCTGTATGACCACTTATAGACTAGCAACCGCCGTTGCCTGAAAGCCAGCGTGCCCGTGACGGAGTGAGTCAAATATGGTGGATGTAGACCAAGGGTGCCCAATACGTCGATCGCGAGCTACCGGTCGATCGCCAGACATGATCCAGTCGATCGCAGAGCCGTCCACCATGCTCGCGCGCACACGCACACCGCACACCGCCGCAGCCGACAGTATGTTGGGCCGTCCATGCGCGCACCCCCCCCCTCCTCTTTCGTGTAGCATTTGTGCTAATAGAACTCCACTTCCATATTTCAATCTATGACTTCCATATTTCCATCTATTAGAAGGGGACATGGAAGGCTTCCATATTTCAATCTATGGGAATATGGAATCCGTAGATTGAAATATGGAAGCCTTCGATATTCCTGCCTTTCACAATGTCCAGGCCCCCTTTATATATCTCTTTCCATTAAAGACTTTGCTCCAGAAGAGTGCCACCTACAGGACGTTCACATATGTGATGGACCACTCTGAGAGCTTTCCAAACCCCTGAGTGCTTCCGTTGAGGAGATAGGACACCCATCCCCCACTCCGCTGCCAGAGAGCAAAAAGGACTTAGGAGCTCTTGACTGGGAGAGCATTTTTTTGACCGTTGCCAATTGAGCTGATATTTGGATATGCAATAGGCCTTGCGCTGATGCGCAGTGTGTGAATTTCTTACTCTTCCTGTCGCTAACCCTGAGCCTAGAAAACGATGATTCCGTATTCGAGATTTGCATATTTTCACATTCAGAGTTTCTATCTATCTATCTATCTATCTATCTATCTATCTATCTATCTATCTATCTATCTATCTATCTATCTATCTATCTATCTATCTATCTATCTATCTATCTATCTATCTATCTATCTATCTATCTATCTATCTATCTATCTATCTATCTATCTTTCTAATCTATCTATCTATCTATCTATCTAATGTATCTTGTTACTAACTAAACTTCTTCCCCGGAGTTTCTGTGCTCTCCTTGTCCAGCAGGTTCTTGTGTACTGTGCCTGCTGCTGTGGTCCTGCGTGGCGTCTATTGCATGTGTTGTCGCCGTCATCATTGTTACCATATCTCCATTATAGTTTATAGTTAGTTAATGATTTGCTGCTGCTGTGCATCTGTGTCTCTATCACAGATTCCACTGCTACTATAATACAGTTTTTCTCCATTGGTTTGGCTCATTTCTTGAAACTGAGATGACATTCTCATAACTATAAAGCAATTTGGCCAAACAGACTTGCAGTTCTGCACAACACTTCAGATAACCAGCAAAATGTAATTTGTCTCCCAAAACTACTCATCCATGCTTCAAAATGAAATCCCTTTCCCATAGTAAATAGTCAGTACCATAAAAATGCCATGGATCCTTCTCAATTGCTTTGGCACATTTTGATTCATTCAGTACTTCTGTCAAAATAACTTGGATGGTACTGCACAACTACATGGATCACCTGGCAATGTTTGTACAGCTCCCAAAACAGTTTACCCTTCAGTCAAAACTACATTCCCTTCTCATATAACTAGTCAGTGCCTCCAAAATGCATTGTCCCTTTGGTATTGTGTAAGTACTGCAAGTCAAAATGCTTAGACGCTTTGTCATGGCATATTTCTAACTATAGGCATAACATTTTCACACCACACACACACACTGCACTCATTCTGCCGAGGAATTTTCATTTTTATTCTCAACTAACGTAGATTGTACACATTACAGTAGGTAGGGAACCGTAAAAAAGGAAAATATACTGTGTACACAAAATACAAAAACCCACAAAAAAGAAAAAAAAAATCAACAAATCAGCACTGTAAATACAAAGAGTCACAAATGAAGACATTTTGTTTAGTCACGGTCACTCCCCTCTCTCCTGGTCACCATCCTCATCTTCCTGGCCAT
This sequence comes from Pampus argenteus, assembly GCA_036937835.1. Lineage (NCBI taxonomy): Eukaryota > Metazoa > Chordata > Actinopteri > Scombriformes > Stromateidae > Pampus > Pampus argenteus. Next base: position 25,482,601 of record CM072864.1, on the reverse strand, counting down.
CCATTCTCTGTGCTCTGTTCGGCCACAGATTCTCATCCACATCGCATCTGATGTTGTCTCTTGAGATACAGCGCGGGAAGAAGCGTCCTGCATGCCTGAGCCATCCTTTACACTGATCCCCTGTTATGTCCTCACAGGCAGCGTCCATTGCAGTCATGAGAGCCTTCTGGTTTTCCGCATGGTGTTCATACACTCTCCATCTCCAAGCAGAGAAACACTCCTCGATAGGATTGAGGAATGGAGAGTATGGTGGCAAGAACACATTGTGCATTCTTGGATGCATGTTGAACCATCCCCAGATGCGTGGACCCCGCTGGAAACTAACGTTGTCCCATATAATTACAAACTGGGGTAGGTGGGGCCCTTCGAGACCTGATTATCCTAAATTTACTATAACATCTTCCAAAATATGTACTGTATTCTATTCCAGTTTCCTAACACTGATTTGACAATTGAGCAGACTATTCTGCATATGATGACTTATACGATGAAAATGTGCTGACATGTTTTGAGGACAATAACCATGACACTGAAAACCAACCAATTGGGATAGATCAGCAATATACATTCATTTGAAAAATTTACTAAATGTTGGCTGATTGTGTTAACTGTAGGATACTTGTACATAGCTATTTGCAAGGATGTACTAAAGGCTTGACACATGTACAAAGCATTTGGAAATGTGATGAAAGCAATGATAAATGCCATTCTGTTGTGAGAAACTGCAAGATAGTTTGGGGATTTGTCTATGTTGTTATGAGAATGTCATCTCAGTTTCAAGAAATGAGCCAAACCAATGGAGAAAAACTGTAATTCATCATATATTGTAATCCATTCTATTCTTCATCCATTGTAATTGTACAATATGTGTGTGTTGATTTGTTCTGTACATGTGACATCTATTGCACGTCTGTCCGTCCTGGGAGAGGGATCCCTCCTCTGTGGCTCTTCCTGAGGATTCTTCCACCTTTTTTCCATGTTACAGTTTTTCTCCATTGGTTTGGCTCATTTCTTGAAACTGAGATGACATTCTCATAACAACATAGACAAATCCCCAAACTATCTTGCAGTTTCTCACAACAGAATGGCATTTATCATTGCTTTCATCACATTTCCAAATGCTTTGTACATGTGTCAAGCCTTTAGTACATCCTTGCAAATAGCTATGTACAAGTATCCTACAGTTAACACAATCAGCCAACATTTAGTACATTTTTCAAATGAATGTATATTGCTGATCTATCCCAATTGGTTGGTTTTCAGTGTCATGGTTATTGTCCTCAAAACATGTCAGCACATTTTCATCGTATAAGTCATCATATGCAGAATAGTCTGCTCAATTGTCAAATCAGTGTTAGGAAACTGGAATAGAATACAGTACATATTTTGGAAGATGTTATAGTAAATTTAGGATAATCAGGTCTCGAAGGGCCCCACCTACCCTAGTTTGTAATTATATGGGACAACGTTAGTTTCCACCGGGGTCCACGCATCCGGGGATGGTTCAACATGCATCCAAGAATGTACAATGTGTTCTTGCCACCATACTCTCCATTCCTCAATCCTATCGAGGAGTTTTTCTCTGCTTGGAGATGGAGAGTGTATGAACACCATGCGGAAAACCAGAAGGCTCTCATGACTGCAATGGACGCTGCCTGTGAGGACATAACAGGGGATCAGTGTAGAGGATGGCTCAGGCATGCACGACGCTTCTTCCCGCGCTGTATCTCAAGAGACAACATCAGATGCGATGTGGATGAGAATCTGTGGCCGAACAGAGCACAGAGAATGGATGGCCAGGAAGATGAGGATGGTGACCAGGAGAGAGAGGGGAGTGACCGTGACTAAACAAAATGTCTTCATTTGTGACTCTTTGTATTTACAGTGCTGATTTGTTGATTTTTTTCTTTTTTGTGGGTTTTTGTATTTTGTGTACACAGTATATTTTCCTTTTTTACGGTTCCCTACCTACTGTAATGTGTACAATCTACGTTAGTTGAGAATAAAAATGAAAATTCCTCGGCAGAATGAGTGCAGTGTGTGTGTGTGCTGTGAAAATGTTGTGCCTATAGTTAGAAATATGCCATGACAAAGCGTCTAAGCATTTTGACTTGCAGTACTTACACAATACCAAAGGGACAATGCATTTTGGAGGCACTGACTAGTTATATGAGAAGGAAATGTAGTTTTGACTGAAGGGTAAACTGTTTTGGGAGCTGTACAAACATTGCCAGGTGATCCATGTAGTTGTGCAGTACCATCCAAGTTATTTTGACAGAAGTACTGAATGAATCAAAATGTGCCAAAGCAATAGAGAAGGATCCATGGCATTTTTATGGTACTGACTATTTACTATGGGAAAGAGATTTCATTTTGAAGCATGGATGAGTAGTTTTGGGAGACAAATTACATTTTGCTGGTTATCTGAAGTGTTGTGCAGAACTGCAAGTCTGTTTGGCCAAATTGCTTTATAGTTATGAGAATGTCATCTCAGTTTCAAGAAATGAGCCAAACCAATGGAGAAAAACTGTAAAAGGTTTTTTGGTGGGCAAGTTTTGTAGGAACTGTGCAGATTGTAAAGTCCTCTGAGACAGATGTATTTTGTGATTTTGATTGAATTGATTGAAGTCTGATAAGGTAAAACAAAAGATGACCAACATTTGGAGAAAAATCTCCCGTCAAGGAAGCAGTTCTTTATTTTGGCCACTTGGGGGCAGAATAACTCTATACATTAGACATTATGAACGTCTGAGCCGTCACATCATGTCAAACAGAACACTGACAGCTCAAAGTATACATTGACAAACAATGCAAAATAATGTTCTCTACCCACACATAACATGAGTGCAAAAAATAAAGTAATATGCTATCAAATGAAAAGTGCACTGCCTTTCAGAGTAAATATAGCACACCCTTAGTAACACTGTACTGTACATACCTCCTGTATGAGGAGTGAATGTAAATAAAAATCTCAGTTCTTTTTTGTTTGTTTGAATATGAAACAAAACAATCACATAGCTAACAAATATGGCTGCACCCTGCATTCTTCTGCATAACCATCATTTAACAGATATCTATGGCCCTCTCCCAGGACGGACAGACGTGCAATGGATGTCACATGTACAGAACAAATCAACATATGTCACAGAGCTCTTCGAGAGCTTTCGGGAGCAACTGGGCCGTGATAGCCTCTCGGTCGAGCAGTTAGGGCAATTCAACTTCCAGGTCAAGAGGTCGTCCACAAACGGGGCCTAGTCGAGTCACATTTCTGGGCTCTACTCGGCTGTATGACCACTTATAGACTAGCAACCGCCGTTGCCTGAAAGCCAGCGTGCCCGTGACGGAGTGAGTCAAATATGGTGGATGTAGACCAAGGGTGCCCAATACGTCGATCGCGAGCTACCGGTCGATCGCCAGACATGATCCAGTCGATCGCAGAGCCGTCCACCATGCTCGCGCGCACACGCACACCGCACACCGCCGCAGCCGACAGTATGTTGGGCCGTCCATGCGCGCACCCCCCCCCTCCTCTTTCGTGTAGCATTTGTGCTAATAGAACTCCACTTCCATATTTCAATCTATGACTTCCATATTTCCATCTATTAGAAGGGGACATGGAAGGCTTCCATATTTCAATCTATGGGAATATGGAATCCGTAGATTGAAATATGGAAGCCTTCGATATTCCTGCCTTTCACAATGTCCAGGCCCCCTTTATATATCTCTTTCCATTAAAGACTTTGCTCCAGAAGAGTGCCACCTACAGGACGTTCACATATGTGATGGACCACTCTGAGAGCTTTCCAAACCCCTGAGTGCTTCCGTTGAGGAGATAGGACACCCATCCCCCACTCCGCTGCCAGAGAGCAAAAAGGACTTAGGAGCTCTTGACTGGGAGAGCATTTTTTTGACCGTTGCCAATTGAGCTGATATTTGGATATGCAATAGGCCTTGCGCTGATGCGCAGTGTGTGAATTTCTTACTCTTCCTGTCGCTAACCCTGAGCCTAGAAAACGATGATTCCGTATTCGAGATTTGCATATTTTCACATTCAGAGTTTCTATCTATCTATCTATCTATCTATCTATCTATCTATCTATCTATCTATCTATCTATCTATCTATCTATCTATCTATCTATCTATCTATCTATCTATCTATCTATCTATCTATCTATCTATCTATCTATCTATCTATCTTTCTAATCTATCTATCTATCTATCTAATGTATCTATCTATCTATCTAATGTATCTTGTTACTAACTAAACTTCTTCCCCGGAGTTTCTGTGCTCTCCTTGTCCAGCAGGTTCTTGTGGACTGTGTCTGCTGCTGTGGTCCTGCGTGGCGTCTATTGCATGTGTTGTCGCCGTCATCATTGTTACCATATCTCCATTATAGTTTATAGTTAGTTAATGATTTGCTGCTGCTGTGCATCTGTGTCTCTATCACAGATTCCACTGCTACTATAATAATTTATCATATATTGCAATCCATTCTATTCTTCATCCATTGTAATTGTACAATATGTGTGTGTTGATTTGTTCTGTACATGTGACATCATTGCACGTCTGTCCGTCCTGGGAGAGGGATCCCTCCTCTGTGGCTCTTCCTGAGGATTCTTCCACCTTTTTTCCATGTTAAAAGGTTTTTTGGTGGGCAAGTTTTGTAGGAACTGTGCAGATTGTAAAGTCCTCTGAGACAGATGTATTTTGTGATTTTGATTGAATTGATTGAAGTCTGATAAGGTAAAACAAAAGATGACCAACATTTGGAGAAAAATCTCCCGTCAAGGAAGCAGTTCTTTATTTTGGCCACTTGGGGGCAGAATAACTCTATACATTAGACATTATGAACGTCTGAGCCGTCACATCATGTCAAACAGAACACTGACAGCTCAAAGTATACATTGACAAACAATGCAAAATAATGTTCTCTACCCACACATAACATGAGTGCAAAAAATAAAGTAATATGCTATCAAATGAAAAGTGCACTGCCTTTCAGAGTAAATATAGCACACCCTTAGTAACACTGTACTGTACATACCTCCTGTATGAGGAGTGAATGTAAATAAAAATATCAGTTCTTTTTTGTTTGTTTGAATATGAAACAAAACAATCACATAGCTAACAAATATGGCTGCACCCTGCATTCTTCTGCATAACCATCATTTAACAGATATCTATGGCTCAAAAATTAAGGGAAGCAGGATGAAAATGCACAGGCTCAGTATGCTGTAAATGCTGTGAATGTAAAACCAAAAAGCAGCAGTCACATAATAACAAATCAAGCAACAAACCTGTTTTAAGAACAGGTTTCCTGTGTCCTCCAAACTACAAAGGGAACTTAGCTTCATCTGAACATTTGGAGCAGAACTATAAACAAAAATATGTTTTTTTCCCCTGGGTGTCCTCATCCTTATCCTCGTCCTTTGAGTCCTCAATGTTTTTTTTCTCTGTAACACAAAAATGAAACACTAATGTTATGCGTGTGACCTTTCTCATGCATCACAGTATCAAAGGCCACATCTCAGTACAGTCAGGTCCTGTCACCCTACATCTCTATAGACCCTACATTTGTTCTTTCACAGTTGTGTGCCAAGACTGGAGCTTATCTGGTCGGTTTGAATTCAACTCTCAAACTAACCAGATAGCCTCTTAGGGGTTAGCACTTAGCACACTTAAGGTCTAGATAAAGTGTAATGCCACTCAGTTGATCTCATGCTGCTCCATCATTCTGGTCACAGGGCTGATGGACCTGGCCTATTAAAGATAGGCTCCAGACTCAGCACACAGGAGCTTATCTGGGAAGCACCATCCATGCTGGGACATGTGCCACTTGCACATAAGTAGAGGGATGTTCCTTTATTGCTGCACATTGCTGAACATAGCATGCATGCACATTTGACCATTAAATTATTACACCATTGTAATTTCTTAAAGGTACTGTAGTATAATTTTTTTGTTGAGACTTGTGATGTGCTAAAGCAAACAAACAATTGCATTTCAGGATGATTTTAATGTGATATTATATGTTGAAGCTTTAAGTAAGGTTAAGGCAATGTTATAACACCAAATTAATCATATCTCATGTTTTATAATCATACTTCATATATCACAAGATGTTTGACTTAGTTTCATGTATACTTCATGAATGTTTGATTTAGCACTTGTTATGAAGTTGTTAATCTCACTCAGTACACTTGTTAAAATTTGAGGTGTGTGTGTATTCAACTTTAATATTAATATTTTTAAATATCCTTAGAAGAAAGTTTAGAAATAAGGGTGTAAAACAGGGAGTAGGAACTTTAAAAAAAAAAAAAAGGCCCAAGGGGATTGTGGAGCTATTGGTGCAAAGCTTACGAGAAACAGTCTTAAAAAAAGAAGAAAGGAGACATGCATGGATAAAGTGCCTCATGTGTCAGCTGTGCTGCCTACCTCAGCTGAAGACGAGCACGTGATGTCCCTGTCAGCTACGGTGAACTAGAAGTAACCAATAAATCTGGAAACTTGTCTAATGGTGTATACAACTAACATCATGCTGTTCATTGACTTCAGTTCAGCATTCAACACCCCTCCAAACTGGTGTCCAAGCTCTGCGACCTGGGAATCAACACCTCCCTGTGCAACTGGATACTAGACTTTTTGACCAACAGACCCCAGTCTGTTAAACTAGACGGCCACATCTCCTCTACCCTCACTCTGAGCACTGGCGTTCCACAGGGCTGTGTGCTGAGCCCCCTCCTCTACTCCCTCTTCACCTTCGACTGCACACCTGTACATGGCTCTAACTCCATCATCAAGTTTGCAGACGACACAACGGTGATAGGCCTCATCCGCAACAACGACGAGGCGGACTACAGGGAGGAGGTCCAGCACCTAGCGACGTGGTGCGCAGACAACAACCTGACTCTTAACACCAAGAAGACCAAAGAGATCATCATGGACTACAGGAAGACTAAACCTGACACGCACACTCCAGTCTGCATCAACGGGACGGAGGTGGAGCGTGTCTCCAGTTTTAAATTCCTGGGTGTCCACATCTCACATCTGTCCACATCTTACTTGGACCCTCAACACTTCCACTCTGGTCAAGAAGGCTCACCAGCGTCTGTTCTTTCTGAGGAGACTGAAGAAGATCAACCTGTCTCCCCAGATCCTGGTGAACTTCTACCGCTGTACCATCGAGAGCATCCTCACCAACTGCATCACAGTGTGGTATGGTAACTGCTCTGTCACGGACCGGAAATCACTGCAGAGGGTGGTGGAAACTGCCCAACGCATCACCGGTTCCTCACTCCCCACCATAGACACTATACAGTGTAAGCGACGCCTGCGGAAGGCTCACTGCATCACCAAAGACACTTCCCACCCCAACCACAGACTGTTTACCCCCCTCCCCTCCGGCAGACGCTTCAGGTCTCTCCGTTCCCGGACCAGCAGGTTCAGGAACAGCTTCTTCCCTGCTGCTATCACACTGTTGAACTCAAAACCACGGTGATAGCAGGACTCACCCCACCCCTATTTATACAACTATTTATTCTGTCTATAATGTACATTCATTCCCATATCCTACCTCTCTATAGTACACTCTTAAAGTGTTTTCTATTTATTAGTGTATTCATTCTGCTTTAACTTACCCAATGTACATATAGTGTAAAATACTGACATAGTATATTCATATGTAAATAGTGTAATCATACTCATCTAGTGTACTTAGCGCTATAGTGTATTTTTCTTACTGTTTCACTGACATATTGCACTCGTATCACTCATCTAGTGTACTTCCCATACTTGCTCTTCATACTCCTATTTATATTGTACATTTGCACATACTCTGCACTTTCTGCTGTTTTTGCACTTCTGGATGGATGCTAACTGCATTTCGTTGTCTCTGTACTCGTACTCTGCACAATGACAATAAAGTTGAATCTCATCTCATTTCATCTCATGAAATAGTGCAGATTGTCACATAGGCACATGGGCATAGGCGTGACCTGAAGGGTATAAAAGACGAGGCAAAAACCCCAGCAGGTCAGAGCCATCTTAGAGCATCTGTGTTATCTCTGACACATATTGTGTGTTTTCTGATGTACTCTCCTTTTTTGCCTGGCATTAAAGAACACTTTGTTGCTGCTATGAACTCTGTCTCCTGAAGATTTTTTGACACCAAATAGAAGTTTTTTTTCTTATCTGCTTTTGAGACAAAGTTTATTTCTTCAATCTGAGACTCTAAGAATTTTTACACGACAGTACCATGTGAAGTACATGGTATTTTGTCACACTTAAAACCTGTCTTACCTTTGTTGTCTTGTTTACAAGATGTAAATCACATTTCCTAAACAACTACATCTCCCAGCCCATGTTTGACCTTTAAACTGCTCACAATGCATCCCAGTTTGTGAGCAGTTCAAAGGTCAAAAATTGGCTTTTCCTGCCTGGTAACAGAGATGTGATTGGATGAAGGCTTGTGTCCTCTACTCTGTGTCAAGTGCATGTCCCGCCTTATAACTGGTGATTGGTTGAAGTTACGTAAAGGTGGCGACGTCACAGTGATTCTACTGGTTCAGACGATTAAAATAAGACTGCAATCACATCAGTGGAATGGCACTGGACATTTTCAGCTGAAGATGTTGTCTCTTTCTTCTTACCCTTCCTCTCTTCAACTTCTGTTGAACTGTCTCCTGAACATTCAGTTTCACCAGGGTCAGGAACACAGTCGTCCTCACTGACGTCTGCACTTGAAGGGTACGGGGTGGGAGGTTCAGGTGATGGCAATCCCAGCACTTCTCTGTCGAGCTAAATATATATAGTTAGAAGTTCGATTTTTCAGTCTTATAAAGTTCACATATTCAAATCTTCCTTTTGTATTTTAAGAAATCAAAGATCAAAAATGTGTCGACAGGTTACTTTACTTTTTTGGAATAAAAAACATTCATTGTGCATGCTCTGAAAATCCTAATGTTATTTTTAATATCCATGCACCCAACTGTGTATTAGTACATGTGGTAGCAGTAGTGGTAGTAGCAAAACCAGTAGTAGCAGTATTAAAGGAGGGGTGGTAGTAGCAGGAGAAGTATAAGTAGCAGGAGTAACAGTGGTGGTGGTTGCGACAGTGGTATTACAACAGTATTAGCAGTAGTTGCCACGGCATCAGCAGTCATAATACTGTAGTAGTAAAGGTTGCAGTAGGAAACCAACCTTATGTTCATACCCACTGTGAAAAAACTAAATGCAAGAAAGCTTAATATTGAAAAAGCATGAGGTAGAAAAAAACTTTGTAAAAAATAGACATGTTGAAAGTTGTGGACAGTCCATGTTCCATTTTATCCTGGTATCATCGTGATGTTTACAAGGTTTGTGCTACTGATGGAAGATTCGCAGCAAAGTTCAGACCATCTGCAGCCCATATTCAATAACCTATTTGAAACTGCATTTATTTTTTAATATTGACATTCAAGTCTTTTCAGCAGCACTACAGGTAGTATCTACATAACATAACTATGACAGCAATATTATAGCAGTGAGCAACAACAGCAGGAGGAGAAATGATTCTTCATAGGCCTGTCTCCTGTGTCTCCAGCGTCATGCAGATTCTATTCATTTACACTGATTCATGCTCGGTAACTGTTGACGCATGCCATGACACTTTCTATGTTTGAATGTGAAGACTTGCACATCTACTTACTAATACACTGTCTGCTCTTGTCAGCTCAGGTCCACCTGGGTCCTTGGCAACATCAGTTGTGGTGGAGGGAATCGGGTCAGCTATCGGGTCAGTGTCGCTGTCACTGGAGGACTCATATAGTCTCTGAAAAATAGATCATAACATCACTTCATTCACATTCTGGGTTGTTGCAGAGCTGACAGACGCCACCTAACTTAACACATAACTTTGATGGAACTCTGAAGGCACAGCAACTGAAGCCACATTTTCAACAGATTAACAATGTTGATGATGGCAACAGACAAAAGAAAATCAATCAAATTTTATTTATATAGCCCAAATTCACAAAACACATTTGCCTCGGAGGGCTTTACAATCTGTACAGGGAGTGACACCCTCTGTCCTTAGACCCTCGATTCGAGTGAGGAAAAACTTGCCCACCAAAAAACCTTTTAACAGGGAAAAAGGTGGAAGAAACCTCAGGAAGAGCCACAAAGGAGGGATCCCTCTCCCAGGACGGACAGACGTGCAATGGATGTCACATGTACAGAACAAATCAACACACACATGTTGTACACACACGATGAATTATAATGAATTACAATAAATGATGAATTCTTACAGTAACAGTGAAACTTGTGATAGACACAGATGCACAGCAGCAAACCATGAACTAACTATAAACTGTAATGGAGATATGATAACAATGATGACGGTGACAACACATGCAGTAGACGCCACGCAGGACCACAGCAGCAACTCCGGGGAAGAAGATAGATAGATAGATAGATAGATAGATAGATAGATAGATAGATAGATAGATAGATAGAAAGGTAGATAGATAGATAGATAGATAGATAGATAGATAGATAGATAGATAGATAGATAGATAGATAGATAGATAGATAGATAGATAGATAGATAGAAAGGTAGATAGATAGATAGATAGATAGATAGATAGATAGATAGATAGATAGATAGATAGATAGATAGATAGATAGATAGATAGATAGATAGATAGATAGATAGATAACAATGTCTCCCGTGGTTTGTCACACAGCAGACAATAAAGTAAATGCAAGGACGTGGCAGATAGTTTTTTGTGGCCAATGTCCCCCAGCTGACAGACCTGGAGTCCAGGGAAGATCCATCAACCAGTGATGCTGCCACTCAGCAAGCCCCTCCCCCTCCCCCACCGCCCGGTCAGTGCTGAAGAGGCAAGTGGCAGCATTGAAGAGTGCACACCTGACCCAACATGGCGAGCGTAAGTTCATACTGTGAACCAAAGTTACTTTGAGGAACTAAAGTTTTTCGTGGTAAAACTAGAAACTGCGAATGAAAAGTGTGGTGAAAATTGATGGCATGATGATGATGATTATTACAACTCTGTACCACAATTATTATGTAATATATATTTATTTCATTCGGTTTTAATTTGTATTGTTTCTTAAATTGGATGGCAGTCTAAAAGTATTGATATTTTCAACCAGAAAGCAAATATACAAAAGCAGAAGCACAGAAACTAAAACAAGTCATCGTCGTGCGACATCTCTGTTGTGTTTGTCGTGTTTTCTGTCGAGCCTGTGTGTTCACGTTGAGACTTTACAAACTTCATCCGTGTTTATCTCGTGTTTCTCTTTCATCTGCTGCTAATGTGCGCTAGTTAGCTCCAGGTAACGGTGACAATCTTATTGTGTTTGTTTTCAAAAAGTATCATTTGCTTCTTTGTTCTGGAACGAGGCTTCGTCTAATCCTCAGACACAACTATTTTAACGCAACATAATTCATTGTCACCATTTTAGTAAATTAGAAATGTCTCAGTTGTGGTGTTATAGATCAAATATGATCCGGCAGATAATACTTGTGTGGATCAAATATGGCTTAATATGCCCCACAACACACACACACATACATTTTAAACAACAAAAAAACCAACATTGGCATATATAATCAGGGTTTGGGTGAGATATTATCAGTTGCATTCTGTTGGAGCATCAGTCAACATGAGCAAGCGATATACTGTTTATGAGGCACTGGATCATATATTTGCTCATGACAGTGATCCTGAAGACAGACAGGAACGCAAAGCTGAAGAGGACATGTCAAGTGTGACCCTGAACAAGACCATACATCTGATGAGGAGGTCCCAGATGTCCCAGATGCTGAAAGAGAGGTCTTCAAGTCAAGAAAAGGTGACGTTTCATGGTCATCAAGCCCTCTTGACACCCAATGCAGGGCACCAAGGGAGAACGTCCTCAAAAATGACTCCAGGACCTACTAGATACGGTGTTTAGCATGCCCAAGACATCAAGTCAACGTTTGAGCTGTTCTTTCCACAAGTTTTTCCTCACTCGAATCGAGGGTCTAAGGACAGAGGGTGTCACTCCCTGTACAGATTGTAAAGCCCTCTGAGACAAATGTATTTTGTGATTTTGGGCTATATAAATACAATTTGATTGATTGATTGAACCTCTTCACAAGATCCTGCTTGACATGACCAACATGGAAAGAATCAGTGCAAGTGAGTGGTCCTGGGTATGACAAAGGGTCTTCAGGGGCACAACATAACTTTACATCAAATCAAATCAAATTTTATTTATATAGCCCAAAATCACAAAATACATTTGTCTTTACAATCTGTACAGGGAGTGACACCCTCTGTCCTTAGACCCTCGATTCTAGTGAGGAAAAACTTGCCCACCAAAAAACCTTTTAACAGGGAAAAAGGTGGAAGAAACCTCAGGAAGAGCCACAGAGGAGGGATCCCTCTCCCAGGACGGACAGACGTGCAATGATGTCACATGTACAGAACAATCAACACACACATATTGTACACTCACAATGAATTATAATGAATTACAATAATACAATGAGAATGTTAACAATGAATGATGAATTGTTACACTAACAGTGAAACTTGTGATAGATAAATAGATGCACAGTAGCAAATCATGAACTAACTATAATCTGTAATGGGGATATGGTAACATCATATAACCTCGGGCAAGAACTGCTGAAGAAGAAGCTGACCATGGTGGGAACGGTGTTTCCATGGAAATTAGTTTTTATTCTTCTATCACACCACAGTTCAGTCACACTGGACAGCGTTCTCACAGGCCTACAGCCAACACGATTCAACAGGCCTGTGAGAAAGCTGTCCAGTATGACTACAATAAATTCATTGAGATACTTCAAAATGTGTAGTTCTCATATATGTAATTGTGGTCATCACCCCTGTTCCCTGTCTTTCAGCACTCATTCAACTTTGACATGGACAGAGAGCAGCAGCAACAGAAGGAGGAAGAGGACCGCTATCTCCCCGTAGACACAGGGTCCAGTGGAGATCAGGGCCACACCCCGTCACTTGACGACCTACAAAATGTGGGACCTGTCCCCCGCCAAGGCCAGGGTCCCTTCGCCCCTCAGGCACTTAACCCACCACCCTGCTCTTCGGGTTCGAGGCCCTACCCTTTACACACGACTCCTCCAGGTACTCCACCACCTTCTTATTCCCCAGCTCTAAGCCCAATTTTTGCCCCCCTGAGCACTTCCTCCCGTTCTGGCTCCACCATCATGCTGGCTGACACTGACGATTGGTCATCCACCTACCCCTCCTCATCCTCGTCCTCTTCCTCATCCTCCTCCTCTTTGTACTCCTCTAGCCCAGACAGACAGCGAGTGGAGTGGTCATCGTCAAAGCTTAATAGTGAGGGATACACCACTGACGAATCCAGCAGTGACTAGGTGATAGACACACCCTGGACTAACCCTGAGAGAGTGTTTTTGCTTTTGTTGCTTTTTTTCTGCCTTTTTCGTAAATAACCTCTTTAAAGTTAGTGAGGGCTACACCACTGAGGAGATGGACACACTGTGGACTAACCCCGAGAGAGTGTTTTTGGTTGCTTTTTTTTGTTTTGTTCCTTTTTTGTAAATAATTCAACAAAGTTTTATATTGCACAAATGTAGTTTGAAAGAAATGTTTGCATTGTCATTTCTCCCAATTTAACCTGTGTATATTGAAAAGGCTTTACTGACAACATCACCCTCTCTGACAGGGCTCTATATATAGGTTCTCATCAGTCCAGCTGACACTGTAGATCAAAGTTTACATCAAGGGCAGTGAGCGGACATGTGGGAATCAAATAGGAAGTGCGAGGAGTGGAGTAGGAGTGGAGTAGTTGTCTCAACCCAGCAATACACAGCATCATGCTGATGAAGACTTTTTGAGTTGTTCATTTTCATACAAATGTTTCTTTCAAGTTATTTTATTATTTTATTTATTGTGCGGGTTTATTTGTTAACAATGTTGGCACTGCACCCATCAACAGTTTTAAGTCTGTTGCCAGGTAATGGTAACTGTAGCACACTTGGGGTGCCTTTTTCCAAAGGGATAAACAAACCTGGATAATGCCTGAAAAACATGTAATTCTAATATTGTTCAAACATGTATTCGATACTGTTTTTTATTTTGTTCGTTTTGATTATTGAAAAGAGGCTCTTGTCACTGAGGCAAACTTGTTTCTGCTTTTATTTTTTTAATAAAGTTCCTGTCAGAAGATCCAGGAGTTGCCTTATTTTTAAAGATAACCAGGACCAATGGACTCTCTCTGCAGAGACACTTTCTATGGTACTCCACCACCCTCTTATTCACCATCTTTAAGCCCAACATTTGCCCCCCTGAACACCTCCTCCCCGCAATCTGATGACGGGGCCTCCACCCTTCCCTTCCCTTCCCTTCCTTCACCCCTTTCCCCCCATCTCTAAGCCCAACATTTGCCCAAACAGACAGTAAGTGGAGTGGTCATCGTCAAAGCTTAATAGTGAGGGATACACCACTGAGGAATCCAGCAGTGACTAGGTGATAGACACACCCTGGACTAACCCCGAGAGAGTGTTTTTGGTTGCTTTTTTGTAAATAATTCAACAAAGTTTTATATTGCACAAATTCATTTGCATTTCATGTTATATTCTTTTTGTGGAATGTAAAAAAGCTAATTAAATATATAACCTCTTGACTCTGCCTTGATGTGGTGTGGAGGATGTGTGCCTCAGGGATCCTAGAGACTCTCCTGAATAGCTGTACTCTTGCCTGTTTGGTCATGCAGGAGTAAGCTCTCCACTGAGCACAGCCATTTTGGAGACTCTCTAGGTCAGAGGCCACACCAAACACAACTTACCTTGAGTATTACCTCCCTGTTCTGAGACTCTTTAAATAGGAGGTTGTTGTAATTCAAATGTACATTGTCCAATCTGCCCAAAATGTCTCAATCATTCATAAAAGTCCACGTGTGAACACATCTACATGTCAATATTGAGTCATGGTCATAGTGCCACCTACTGATAACAGAAATCAAATCAAATCAAATTTTATTTATATAGCCCAAAATCACAAAATACATTTGTCTCAGAGGGCTTTACAATCTGTACAGGGAGTGACACCCTCTGTCCTTAGACCCTCGATTCTAGTGAGGAAAAACTTGTCCACCAAAAAACCTTTTAACAGGAAAAAAGGTGGAAGAAACCTCAGGAAGAGCCACAGAGGAGGGATCCCTCTCCCAGGACGGACAGACGTGCAATGATGTCACATGTACAGAACAAATCAACACACACATATTGTACACTCACAATGAATTATAGTGATAAATAATGACAATGAGAATAATGACAATGAATGATGAATTATTACAGTAACAGTGAAACTAGTGGTAAAGAAATAGATGCACAGTAGCAAATCATTAACTAACTATAAACTGTAATGGGGATATGGCAACAATGATGACGGCGACAACACATGCAGTAGACGCCACGCAGGACCACAGCAGCAGACACAGTCCACAAGAACCTGCTGGACGAGAGAGCACAGAAACTCCGGGGAAGAAGTTTAATTAGTAACATGATAGATAGATGGATTAGATAGATGGATAGATAAGGAGAGAGAGAGAATGAGAGAGAGAGAACGAGAGAGTATGTGAGTCCCCCAGCAGTCTAGTTCTATGGCAGCATAACTAAGGGATGACCTGAGCCAGCCCTAATTATAAGCTTTATCAAAAAGGAAAGTCTTAAGTCTACTCTTAAAGGTGTTGATCGTGTCTGCCTCCCGAACACAGAGTGGTAGTTTATTCCACAGAAGAGGAGCTTGATAGCTGAAAGCTCTGGCTCCCAATCTACTTTTAGACACTATAGGAACCACAAGGAACCCACCATCCTGGGAGCGCAATGTTCTAGTGGGGTGGTAAGGTACTATCAGCTCTTTTAAATATGATGGTGCCTGACCATGAAGAGCTTTGTAAGTTAGGAGAAGAATTTTAAATTCTATTCTAGACTTAACGGGTAGCCAGTGCAAGGAAGCCAAAATGGGAGAGATGTGATCTCTGATCTTGGTTCCTGTCAGAACACGTGCAGCAGCATTCTGAATCAGCTGCAAACTCTTAAGAGACTTATTAGAGCAGCCTGATAGCAAAGAGTTACAATAGTCCAGCCTAGAAGTAACAAATGCATGGACTAGTTTTTCTGCATCCACTTGAGAAATGATGCGTCTGATTTTGGCAATGTTGTTCCTGAGGTTTCTTCCACCTTTTTTCCCTGTTAAAAGGGTTTTTTGTGGGCAACCGAGGGTCTAAGGACAGAGGGTGTCACTCCCTGTACAGATTGTAAAGCCCTCCGAGGCAAATGTATTTTGTGACTTTGGGCTATACAAATAAAATTTGATTTGATTTGAAGTGTTAACAGAGTTAAAAAAATTAATTTACATTTAAAGCAATGTTGTGCTCTTTTTTTTTCAGAAACCTATGGCTAAACTTTATATGGAAAGGGCAAAGGACCGCTACATTTCAAGGGAACTGGCACTGTTGAGGGCCAGCCATCCCCAACCACCAATTGTGTCACATATAGATGAAGTGAATGGATCTACCATTGAAGAGGCCGTCCATAGGAAGATAGCTGCAAGGGCGTCCGAAAGGACTACGACCCTTAGTAATGCTACAGCCACCTTTACACCTGCATTATCTCTGTCCACTGCCATACATGCAACAGATTCTGTAGGTCCAGGATCCACTGACTGTGAGCCATCCACACCCACCCCGCAAACACCTCCTCCTTCAAATAATTCCAGTGCAACTCTCTCAGCTTTGCCATCACCAAGTAACACAGAAGTAGACTCTGTTGTATTTAGTGCCACAGATTCTGTGAGCCTAGTACCCACTGACTGTGGACCATCCATGTCCCCTTCAAGAGGATCGCCAACTACTGTCAACGCTCTTTCACCTTTGCCACTGAGTACCGCAGCATCCTCATCCTTAGCCAGCAAACCTCCCCGCTCCGTTGTCAGACAAAAACACCGCCTTCATCCAAGGACACCTGCAGATGGTTGTGAAAATTGTCAGTTTCAGCTTGAATGCGAAATTGAACGAAATTATGAGCTGAAGCAGCTGCATTCTTCTACAATGCGTACAAATGTGAGGGTCATTTCATTCTATCTACATATCAATGTGACCAGTTCTGGACATTAAGTTTGTATGTCTGCATCTCATTTCATATTTTTTCAGGCTATGAAGTACAAGCGTGTGCCAAAATATTCAGTGTCAGATGCCCCTGCTTATGGTGAATATCACATTTCTATCAAAACATTTAGGATTATGAATCTTACTGTTACATATTTACCATTGTTAAATGTCTAATTATTCATTTACATGTCCCTCAGTGAAACTGGTGAATGACTTTAAAGGCCACGTGGAAGGTGCCAACCCTCCTAGGAAAGTTCAGGAAAATGCAAAGCAGAGTGCAACTCATGTGTTCCACCTCCTCCACTTCATGGCAAACACCCCCAATCCAAATGGAAATCTCTTGTTCCTGCAGGATATTTCAAGAGTCAGAGGGCAAGTTTACAAAATTTGAAGAATTATCTGTGATTGTCTATTGACTATGAGAGGACATGAACTAATGCTTATTTTTGACCTTTAAGGTTTGTAGCCAACCTGCAACAAAGAGGGTTCAAACCCACAACCCAATGCATATATTTAATAGATGTTTTGGCATTTTTAAAATATCTGTCCAACATGAAGCCGTGTGGTGTGAGGCTTGGTGAAAGGGGAATCAAGGCCCTGACAGTGGAGCTTAGGGCACGTGTCCGAGACATCGGCAGAGATGTTGTTGGGCACCAGCTCCTTGTGCGACGTACTAAGTCCGGCAAGTTCAGTATTCACCTCCACTAATGAAAATCTCATGATTTATGTTGAGACACATATGCGCTGAACAGTAGTTGTTTTTTGCTTGTTTGTTCTTCAGACAAACTTGTCAAGGCCATAAAACATGCTCTGTTCATAGAGGAGGCACCAAAGCATATTGATGCTGCACTTGGTAAGGATCACTAGTAAGAGCAGTTCTTCAAACATTTCTCAGAGATTGCTCAAAGGGGATTTCTTTGATTTTTCTTTCTTTTCAACATGCACTGAGATGGCTTTTTGTTGTAAATTGTTACTATGTATATTAAATCAAATTGTGTTGAGAAGCTCTTGAAGATTTTAGATTGACTTGTATTTAAAAACTGGTTCCATGTCTATGTGCTGTCTGCTAACTTGGATGTCTTCCAGTTTGTACAGAACTATTGTTTGGTGGGTTATGGTAGTGTAAAATAGAGTTGCTAAATCAGCTCCAGACCTAAAGGTGACTCTTTGAACGCTCATGCATAAAATGTTGTTCCTCTTCTTTAAAAGATGATCTTGCGAAGGAACCACATAATATAAGGAAACTCAGACTGTTTTTTGGACTACTTGGTGGGTTCCTCATTGCAACGACTGGACATCGGAAGGGAGTAATTATCAACATGACCGTGAAAGAGGTCAAGACTGCTGAAAAGACTACAAGAGGTTGTCGTGTCATTCGTGTAAGTACAAATATTAAAATGAAACAAGTAAACACAGCATGCATCTATTGTTTAACAGCTTAGCTAGAAACACTAATCAAATGTCTTTTAAAAAAAGATTCAGGAACACAAAACCCAGAGACACTTTGGGCAAGCAGCCATACCACTGAAACCAGAGGAGTATGCCTGGTTCAGGTGTTACAACAGACTTCGTGGTCAAATTGAGGGAGGCTCAGAGGCATCCACAATTTTTCATACCACTGTTGGAGGGCCCTTGTTGAAACTCCCAGAGTATTTTAAGGATGCCTGGGAAAGACTGAATCTGGGTCCTGGTCCCACATTCAATATGTTACGTTCTTCTGTTGCCACTTTCGTAAGGCACATTTTTGTTCCTTTGAAGTCTTTATTATTATTACAAGGTGCAACATTTTTATCTTATGTACTTTGTGCATTATTTCTCCCATCAGGCCAAGCGGCAGCTGGGACATAAAAAATATGAGAGGGTAGCAACATTCATGTGCCATGATCCCCAAACGGCCAAAAGATTTTTCCAAGGTTACTTCAGCATGAAAAATTGAAAAACAATTCTGTTGGGTTGAGTAGTATCACTTTGTGATTTTAACCTTTCATTTTACAGCGGATGACCCATCAGAGGACACAGTCCAGAGCAGAGCATTGACGATGATGGCAGTGTCAAGCTATGCAGATAAGGAAAAGAAGAAAGAGAGGAGCAAGAGGGCAGATGCAGACTATGATGAGGTGGTGAGGGAGGGTATGCTTGCATACCCTCCATACCAAGGGAGGGTATGCAAGAATCTGAAAAGAAGAACCATGGAAACAAGCAGCGGGTGACTGGAAGGGTTCTAAACCTGCGCAAGAAAGAGCTATCCTCAGCCAGTCAAAGATCAGTAAGAGTAGTCTTCATCAGTTTCAGTGTATAGGGTAAGTGAGTGAGAAAAAGATAATTTCATCTTATCTAAAACAGATGGTGAGCTCTTCTATACATGAGGTGTCAGGTGACTGGCAGCCCCCAAAGAATGGAACAGAAGAAGAGGATTCTGAAGAGGAGGAAGAGGACACCAGTGTGAAGCTAAGGGTTCCCCAGCTGCGAAAGAAAAGGCCTGCATCCACACCCAGGAACAGAGTAGTAAGAGTTGTCTTAAGTAGTTTCTATGCTTACAATAATGTTTGTGTCCTAAGTGAGAAAACTAACTTTTTATCTAATTTAAAACAGAGCTCTGAGCTGAGCTCCTCTGAAGATGAGGGGTCAGGTGATTGGCAGCCCCCAAAGAATGGAACAGAAGAAGAGGATTCTGAAGAGGAGGAGGAGGAAGAAGAGGGCAGTGTGAAGCAAAGGGTTCCACAGCCGCGCAAGAAAGAGCTTTTGCCCTCAGCCAGCCCAAGATTGGTGAGAATTTTCTTAAGCAGCTTCAATCCATTAATGATATTTCAGTCCTGAGAGAGAAAATTAACTGAAGCTGCAGGAGGAGCATCAGATTAAAGAAGAACAACATGGAGAAGAAGTGACAAAGGTGAGAGGGCGTCCAAGGAGAAAAGGACCAGGTGGAGAAGAGGCAGTGAAAGAGGAGGGGAAGCATCCTAGGAGAAGAGGACAACATGGAGACAAAGAAGTCAAAGCGGAGAGAGGGCGTCCAAGGAGAAAAGGACCAGGTGGAGAAGAGGCAGTGAAAGAGGAGGGGAGGTGTCTGAGGAGAAGAGGACAACATGGAGACAAAGAAGTCAAAGCGGAGAGAGGGCGTCCAAGGAGAAAAGGACCAGGTGGAGAAGAGGCAGTGAAAGAGGAGGTGGGGTGTCTGAGGAGAAGAGGACAACATGGAGACAAAGAAGTCAAAGTGGAGAGAGGGCGTCCAAGGAGAAAAGGACCAGGTGGAGAAGAGGCAGTGAAAGAAGAGGGGAGGTGTCTGAGGAGAAGAGGACAACATGGAGACAAAGAAGTCAAAGTGGAGAGAGGGCGTCCAAGGAGAAAAGGACCAGGTGGAGAAGAGGCAGTGAAAGAAGAGGGGAGGTGTCTGAGGAGAAGAGGACAACATGGAGACAAAGAAGTCAAAGTGGAGAGAGGGCGTCCAAGGAGAAAAGGACCAGGTGGAGAAGAGGCAGTGAAAGAGGAGGTGGGGTGTCTGAGGAGAAGAGGACAACATGGAACAGGAGAGTTGAAACAGTAAGAGAGATGTCAGAGGAAAAAAGATGATGTAAAGAAAAAGTGAAAAGCAAGAGGGAAAACGTTTCACATGGACAAATTTGGAGATAGGATTTTTTTTTATTTTTTTTTGCAAAATGTTTTGATTCAGTTCTTAAACATTTCAAATTAAACATTGTTTTGAAATAAAATCAAAGGCAGCAAATGATGAACAATGTTGCAAAGTACAGCACAACCAAACTTGATTTAAACAATCCTAAACGAAGTAAGAATATAGGTGTCGGAGAGAATAAAATGTATAAAAGATAAAAGATGCCACAAGAACAGTGCATTTAAGGATTGTGCAAATTGATTGCATTGCACGTGGAACAAAGGAACATTTATACCTATTTGTTCGTGCCCTGGGTAGCATATATCTCCGTCCAGACAGCAGAGAATTGAATTCCTGCAACAATGGGTGATCAAGGCTAGACAGGATGGGCCGAGCCTTCTGTAAGACTTGTCTGTCAAAGATCTCTGAGAGAGAGAGCTGCTGCATGCCAATTATCTTATTGGCATCTCTCACGATTTTGAGCAGACAATTTTTGTTTTTAACCAACAGGTTTCCATAAAATGAGATCAAGCAAAAAGTTAAGACTGACTCAGTAAAAGATCTATAGAACAAAAGCATTAAGGTCTTATCAACATTAAAAGATTTTAGTCTGCGCAGAAAGTATAATCTCTGTAGGCCCTTTTTACAGATTGTTGAGGTATTTAGGTCATGTGTCAAGTTTTTATCAATTATTGTCCCCACATATTTGTATAAATCGACCATCTCTACTGCTGTTTTACACAATGAGAATATTTCGACAATACACTCACATTGCAGTCAGTTTCATAAACTACAAATAAATCGTGTTATTGAAAATGTATAAATTGAGAGAAGAAAATGTTGAAAATGAAGATCAGAAAGATTAATTTGTTTATAAACTGAAGCCTTTAGAGAGAGAGTGGTTTTGAGTTGTAATATAAACAGTATCAAATCAAATCAAATTTTATTTATATAGCCCAAAATCACAAAATACATTAGTCTCAGAGGGCTTTACAATCTGTACAGGGAGTGACACCCTCTGTCCTTAGACCCTCGATTCGAGTGAGGTACATTTCCAAGATCAGTTGGACTCACTAACATCAAAACATATCTACTGTACAAGTTGACAATAAGTGGTCCTCTGACCTCCAAGTTCAACAGATCAACAGTTAGACTATTTAATTTCTACAACAATAAACAAGGAAAGGTAGCACGTAAATAGTGTTCTGTTACAGTGGGCAGTGTCACTCAATTTGATTTCCATTTTGCATTGTTTGAGAGTCATAACTAAACCTTGACTGAGTTATTGTTATTGTATTGATTGAGTTATTGTTGTAAAATTATGTGTGACATCACACCAATATACTGTTTGGACTGACTGGTCTCCACAAAGGCTGTGCATGTCATCTGAAAGATATCTTGCTGAAGCAATGGCATAATGTTTAATGTTGTTATGAGAAGTCTTAAAATATTTCTGGTTCATAATGAGACTATGGCAAGATAAATTAGACTGTGGGGGGTTGCCACATTCTGGGTAATTAATGGAGAACACTGATATTAAAGTTAGAAAGTTTATGGGTTAAGTTGAAGGACAATTCATTTGTTGGCAAACCAGTACTGCACAGATATAAAACTTCTTTGTAATATTTCGTTGTACCAGGGCTTGTGATAATCACTCTCTTCTAAGGTTATCATCTCAATTCTTAGCTGTGATTTATACTGCCTAAAAATGTTAACATTGTTCAGCCCTCTGAACAATGCCTGCTTTTCTTACTCCACTAGCCTTGCTTTGATCTTGTAATAATAACTCTGTGACAGAGCTGTTGTCTCCGTATCTAATGTATCTAGATACAAAGACATCTCTAGAGGAGCATTAGAAATATCAGAATTCGTCAAATGTCATTGTATTCCACAGTCACACCACAGTGTGCTAAGTTATACATATGATTTTACACGTCAGACATGGAAGAGACCGAATGGGTTTTAACAACTAAGGTGCGAGTGATTTTGGAATCTTACTGTAATGTACTTTTCTAAGTTACTATATATCTGACGAGAAAAAAAGCAATTACGACTTCCAATCAGCTTTGTCAAGTTTGATCTATATAGCTCTATATCATGTCAAACATACTGTAAAAGGTCATTCTTTTTTAACTACAAAATAACTGTGAAGCGTGGCCTAGTTTTTTTTTTTTTTTAAAGTGAGGTATGAACATGTTTTAACTCCTGTTTATTCAGGGACATACAGGACAACTGACAACAATGCTGTCCTCTTAACACATAGGTGCTTAGTACAACTACAGCCTGATCTTAATATCACCACCTGAGAAAACAGGATTGAACTGGCACCTGTCTGATCACATGACTGCTTCTCTAGCCCATATGGTATTATTGCCTTAAAAAGACAATACATTTCCTTATAAATTATTTTTGCACCTTGCAAATAATCCAGACTGTTGAATGTTTCTGATGATGGAGACTGGGGCTTCATATGGACAATACAATTACACAGTGTATGAAGTATGTATGAAAAAAAGTTCCATAACATTGTATACACAGATTTATAGATTTTCTGTTTCTGGCCAGAAACACCTCCCTTCTTCTGGAAAACAGATGTCAGCTGGGGTAAAAGATTGTCCAACTGTACCATGAAGTTTGTCTCAAGTGGAAGTGTTATAATCTGTTCGAATTCAGCATTTATCTGGTAGAAGTTAGGAGAGTAGCTTGCCATCTTCTGCCCCCAAGTGGCCAAAATAAAGAACTGCTTCCTCTATGGGAGATTTGTCTCCCTCCAAATGTTGGTCATCTTTTGTTTTACCTATCAGACTTTCAATTTTAACAGCTGCACACTGAAATTGAATAATAACAAGAGGGGAAAAGGCAAGCGTGTCTTTACCTCATCAGTATGAAAGAATGCAGGCCACCTGGCTTTAAACTCTCCGACTGCTGTGTTTTGCCTACCACCTCACTGTTTCTTTGTCTGACATCATTCAAAAGTTCAACTCTCACAACTCTCCAGACTTTCATCTGTGAGGGTGTGATGGACAATTTGATTTTGCATTTTGATTAATAGTGCATGGGTGACATAATACATAGTTGATAGTGAACCCTTGCCAAAACATTGACCACATTTGAAACCAGACAGACCAGGTAAATATTCCTACTTATATCTGCATCAAGACAACACAACGTCAACTGCATGGTTGACCTATCCTCCAATAAAGTAACAAGGACATCAGTGTTCTGTTATTTTGTCACTTTTTGAATTCAATTCTTGAGAATTTGGATAAAACTGGTTTGAACTTTGAAAAAAAAAACAATTAAGAAATCTATACTCATGTTTATAGAACAATTTCTCAACAATTAAGTAATGTAACCCCCCTGTCTACCCCCCCTTGTCATATTATATGTATGGACAGACTGGTGTTGCAATTTCGTTGTACTGTACTTGTACTGCTACAATGACAAATAAAGCTTACATCCATCCATGCATCCATCCATCCATCCATCCATCCATGTAAATAAAGTTTTATGTCATTTGTTCATAAAATATGTGTTTTTCCTCTCATAACTTCTATTTTGTCAACACCGTTGACCACAGAATAGAAAGTAAATCATTCCTGTTTGTTTGGTCTGATATAGATTTAGAGCATTTAAACCCTTGTGTCTTCACCTTGAGTACACAAATGTTAAATGATGAATATTCCTTTTTATTCAATTTTTATGCTGTGTCACGTGTGCTCTTTTAAAACTCCTATATCACACAAGTTTTATCATTTGCATTTAATACAAAGAATAAAAGTTCTGGACCTAAATGAACATATTCTTTCATTTAAAGAAACAACTACATCAATAATTTGGCTGTTTTAAAGAAACAAACAGATTGAGAAGATTTGCTCCACTCAAAAACATTTAACTTTGCTCATCCACTTAATTTAACAATTTGGTACAGCAAATAACTAATCATGTAAATTTTACTTTCTTTCACCACAGCTGGACAGAGAAAATGACAGTGTTAACAACAACAAACTTACCTGAGCTTTTTTGATCTTTTTTCATTTAGCAGATGTGCAGAGTTGTAAGGGCGTCCTCAGGAATATAGCTGACTATCTATTTGTCTGATTTTACTGCAAAATCATAAATGGCTTTTTCCTGTGACACTAGTTTGGATGCCTCTTTTTATTTTATTCCAGGCTGTTAATTACAAATGCCTCAAGACATATATTCGCCATCCCAAACCCCTGCTTATGGTAAATATATCATATTTCATCATATTTCCATTGCACAGTCAGTAGTGTAGATGTCAGAGTTAGATGTTAACTACTATCTGATATTACTTTTCTTCTGGATTTTTTCTCTTCAGAAAAATTGGTCAGAGATTATCAAGGCCACGTTGCAGGTGCCAGCCCTGCCAACTCAAAAATCCCAAATGTGGATTTACTCTTTCTGAAGAATTATGGAAGAGTTTGAGAGTAAGACTACAAACTTGTTTAAAGATTTATGTCTTGGAATTGATGTGTAATTGAAATAAAAGACATGAACTTTAAAAATACAAATTTTCACCAAGGTTTGTGGCTGAACTCAAAGGGTGTGGATTGAAACTGACAACACAGTTGAAAACTTAACTCACTGATGTTGTTGGATTTCTCAAATACATTTTGAACATGGGCCCTTCAAGTGTGAGGTTTAAACAGAAGGCTTTCAACGCCCTCAATGTGGAATTGTGGGCACGGCTGAGAGACATTGGGAGGAAAGTAGTGGGGCTCCAGCCCGAGGTGCGAAGAAATCAGGTCAAGCAAGTTAAATATTCAAACAATTAACACCATTAAAGATGATGCAATTTTCCAAGTTGGGTTATATGTACATATACTTAACTGTACTTGTCTTTTTCTGCAGCCACACTCATCAAGGCATCGAAACATCCTCAGTTTATTGAAATGGCACCAAAAAATATTGGCACAAGTGCTTGGTGAGATAAGATAAGATTCAATTATTTACAGTGCCTTGAAAAAGTATTCATACCCCTTGAACTTTTTCACACTTTGTCACAAACTTGAATGTATTTAGTTAAGATTTTATATGATAGACCAACAAAAAGTAGCACATAATTGTGAAGTGGAACAAAAATGATATGTGGTTTTCAAAATTTTAAACAAATATAAATCTGAAAAGTACTCTGATACCCCTAAATACAATCCAGTGCAATCAATTGTCTTCAAAAGTCACCTAATTAGTAAATTGACTCCACCTGTGTGTTTACTCATATATATATATATATATATATATATATATATATATATATAGATATATTATGGCATGCTGTTCAGGAAATGTAATGTATTTAGGACGGACCTGAAATGTTAATGCTCAAGGAGAATTGTAGTTGAATCTTAACTTTATCATCTGTCTTAATTAATTCACCTGATCAGGGCACAAGATGAAGAGTAACAATCCACAAAATTAAGTGTGTTTGGGGACTGTACTGCATGTTTCTATATACTTAATATTTCAGTTATGTCATTGTGGAGGGGGCGTGGTGCATCAGCTGCAGGAGAGAGGTGTGGAGAGGGCTCAATAGGGCAGGGTCAAGTGAGAGTGATTGACACACCGATATCCTGTTGAGCTAATCACTCTCTCCTTTTAACACAGTAGCATGCTGGACCTGGGAGGAGAGAGACACACGAGACAAGGAGAAACGCTCACGGCTGTCGGCAGCACTGAAACAAAGTATATGCCTGCGAACAACACCGACTGAGCTGTATTGTATTGTGCACCAAAATAAACAATTAAAACGTCATCGCCGTTTGAGTCATTACCTGCTGAAGAACCCACAGTGGCATCAGACCACGCCACAATCATTATGATGATCATGACATCTTTTGACTTTCAGGGGAGCTATTTTGCCCTCAATACTGTCTTGGAGGACAGCGAAGTCCTCCTCACTGTTGTGCTGAAAGTTCCTTCAGTTACTGTAGACTTTTAGAGCATAAAAAGACAAGTACAGTTAAGTATATATACATGTAACCCAACATGGAAAATTGCATCATCTTTAATGGTGTTAATTGTTTGAATATTTAACTTGCCTGACTTATTTCTTCGCACCTCGGGCTGGAGCCCCACTACTTTCCTCCCAATGCCTCTCAGCCGTGCCCACAATTCCACATTGAGGGCGTTGAAAGCCTTCTGTTTAAACCTCACACTTGAAGGGCCCATGTTCAAAATGTATTTGAGAAATCCAACAACATCAGTGAGGTAAGGTTTCAACTGTGTTGTCTGTTTGAATCCACGCCCTTTGAGTTCAGCCACAAACCTTGGTGAAAATTTGTAGTTCATGTCTTTTATTTCAATTACACATCAATTCCAAGACACAAATATTAAAAAAGTTTGTAGTCTTACTCTCAAACTCTTCCATAATTCTTCAGAAAGAGTAAATCCACATTTGGGATTTTTGAGTTGGCCATGAACCACAAAAACTGAATGATGTGCATTGCACGATGTTTAGCTTCCCCCAGCATTTTCTTTGTGGGGCTGGCACCTGCAACATGATAATATCTTGATAATATCTGACCAATTTTTCTGAAGAGAAAGAATCCAGAAGCTAAATAATATCAGATAGTAGTTAACTTTGACATCTACACTACTGACTGTGCAATGGAAATATGATGAAATATGATATATTTACCATAATCAGGGCATTGTGATGGTGAATATATGGCTTGAGGTGTTTGTACTTAACAGCCTGGAATAAAATAAAATAAAAAGAGGCATCCAAACTAGTGTCACAGGAAAAAGACATTTATACTTTAGCAGTAAAATCAGACAAATAGTCAGCTATATTCCTGAGGACGCCCTTACAACTCTGCACATCTGCTAAATGAAAAAAGATCAAAAAAGCTCAGGTAAGTTTGTTGTTGTTAACACCGTCATTTTTTCTGTCCAGCTGTGGTGAAAGAAAGTAAAATTTACATGATTAGTTATTTGCTGTACCAAATTGTTAAATTAAGTGGATGAGCAAAGTTAAATGTTTTTGATTCTCAATCTGTTTCTCTAAAACAGACAAATTATTGATGTAGTTGTTTCTTTAAATGAAAGAATGTGTTCATTTATGTAAATGGTAAATGGACTGTACTTATATAGCGCATTTCTAGTCTTCCGACCACTCAAAGCGCTTTTACACTACATATCTCATTCACCCATTCACACACATTCATACACTGATGGCATTGGCTGCCATGCAAGGTGCCAACTGCCAACCGCCGATCTTCTGCTTAGTGGACCGCTCTGCCTCCAAGCCACAGCCGCTCCTGTCCAGAACTTTTTTTCTTTGTATTAAATGCAAAAGATAAGACTTGTGTGATATAAGAGTTTTCAAAGAGCACATGTGACACAGCATAAAAATTGAATAAAAAGGAATATTCATCATTTAACATTTGTGTACTCAAGGTGATGACACAAGGGTTTAAATGCTCTAAATCTATATCAGACCAAACGAATAGGAATGATTTACTTTCTATTCTGTGGTCAACGGTGTTGACAAAAACTAAGTTATGGCAGCATAAAATCTAACATGAGTATAGATTTCTTAATTGTTGTTTTTTTTTTCAAAGTTTAAACCACTTTTATCCAAATTCTCAAGAATTTAATTCAAAAAGAGACAAAATAACAGAACACTGTTATCCTCATTGTCCAGATATGGTCAAAGTTTTGGAGGTGGTGAAGCAAAACACAGCAGTCGGAGAGTTTAAAGCCAGGTGGCCTGCATTCTTTCATACTGATGAGGTAAACACACGCTTGCCTTTTCCCCTCTTGTTATTATTCAATTTCAGTGTGCAGCTGTTAAAATTGAAAGTCTGATAGGTAAAACAAAAGATGACCAACATTTGGAGGGAGACAAATCTCCCATAGAGGAAGCAGTTCTTTATTTTGGCCACTTGGGGGCAGAAGATGGCAAGCTACTCTCCTAACTTCTACCAGATAAATGCTGAATTCGAACAGATTATAACACTTCCACTTGAGACAAACTTCATGGTACAGTTGGACAATCTTTTACCCCAGCTGACATCTGTTTTCCAGAAGAAGGGAGGTGTTTCTGGCCAGAAACAGAAAATCTATAAATCTGTGTATACAATGTTATGGATTTTTTTTTCATACATACTTCATACACTGTGTAATTGTATTGTCCATATGAAGCCCCAGTCTCCATCATCAGAAACATTCAACAGTCTGGATTATTTGCAAGGTGGAAAAAAAATTTATAAGGAAATGTATTGTCTTTTTAAGGCAATAATACCATATGGGCTAGAGAAGCAGTCATGTGATCAGACAGGTGCCAGTTCAATCCTGTTTTCTCAGGTGGTGATATTAAGATTAGGCTGTAGTTGTACTAAGCACCTATGTGTTAAGAGGACAGCATTGTTGTCAGTTGTACTGTATGTCCTTTTTTTGTTTGTTTTAGATAAAAACTAGGCCACGCTTAACAGTTATTTTGTGGTTAAAAAGGATGACCCCAAGGCTAGTGGAGTAAGAAAAGCAGGCATTGTTCAGAGGGCTGAACAATGTTAACATTTTTAGGCAGTATAGATTACAGCTAAGAAGTTGAGATGATAACCTTAGAAGAGAGTGATTATCACAAGCCCTGGTACAACGAAATATTACAAAGAAGTTTTATATCTGTGCAGTACTGGTTTGCCAACAAATGAATTGTCCTTCAACTTAACCCATAAACTTTCTAACTTTAATATCAGTGTTCTCCATTAATTACCCAGAATGTGGCAACCCCCCACAGTCTAATTTATCTTGCCATAGTCTCATTATGAACCAGAAATATTTTAAGACTTCTCATAACAACATTAAACATTATGCCATTGCTTCAGCAAGATATCTTTCAGATGACATGCACAGCCTTTGTGGAGACCAGTCAGTCCAAACAGTATATTGGTGTGATGTCACACATAATTTTACAACAATAACTCAATCAATACAATAACAATAACTCAGTCAAGGTTTAGTTATGACTCTCAAACAATGCAAAATGGAAATCAAATTGAGTGACACTGCCCACTGTAACAGAACACTATTTACGTGCTACCTTTCCTTGTTTATTGTTGTAGAAATTAAATAGTCTAACTGTTGATCTGTTGAACTTGGAGGTCAGAGGACCACTGACTGTCTGTCAACTTGTACAGTAGATATGTTTTGATGTTAGTGAGTCCAACTGATCTTGGAAATGTACCTCACTAGAATCGAGGGTCTAAGGACAGAGGGTGTCACTCCCTGTACAGATTGTAAAGCCCTCTGAGACAAATGTATTTTGTGATTTTGGGCTATATATATATAAAATTTGATTTGATTTGATACTGTTTATATTACAACTCAAAACCACTCTCTCTCTAAAGGCTTCAGTTTATAAACAAATTAATCTTTCTGATCTTCATTTTCAACATTTTCTTCTCTCAATTTATATATTTTCAATAACACCTGATTTATTTGTAGTTTATGAAACTGGCTGCAATGTGAGTGTATTGTCGAAATATTCTCATTGTGTAAAACAGGAAATAAAATGCAACATCATACAATCATTTGTGCTGCCTTTTTTATTTCAAAACAATGTTTAATTTGAAATATTTAAGAACTGAATCAAAACATTTTGCAAAAAAAAATAAAAAAAAATCCTATCTCCAAATTTGTCCATGTGAAACGTTTTCCCTCTTGCTTTTCACTTTTTCTTTACATCATCTTTTTTCCTCTGACATCTCTCTTACTGTTTCAACTCTCCTGTTCCATGACGTCCTCTTCTCCTCAGACACCCCACCTCCTCTTTCACTGCCTCTTCTCCACCTGGTCCTTTTCTCCTTGGACGCCCTCTCTCCTTTGTTACTTCTCCATGTTGTTCTTCTTTAATCTGATGTTCCTCCTGCAGCTTCTTTCTTTCCTCCTCACAGGTCTTTCTCTCCTTCTCTTCTGATGGCTCCTGTCTTTTAATTTTCACTGTAGTGTCACACAACTTGGTTTGATCAGAAGTCATTTCTGTCTCTGATTTAGTCTTTACACAAACATTCTGTGAATGTTTTGCCAAGATGTTAGCAGTGGCTGTG
This sequence comes from Pampus argenteus, assembly GCA_036937835.1. Classification (NCBI taxonomy): domain Eukaryota; kingdom Metazoa; phylum Chordata; class Actinopteri; order Scombriformes; family Stromateidae; genus Pampus; species Pampus argenteus. Next base: position 25,451,753 of record CM072864.1, on the reverse strand, counting down.
CTTACATAAACCTGATTCATCTGCAAAAGAGTGACAAAAGATCAGAAATAAGTGGTCATAGAAAACAAACCAAGTCTTATTCTCCAGATTTGTTAAACTAAAATGTGCAGCCATTTTTTGTAAGCCTGTTTTGTAATTTCCTATACACAGAAAGAAACCCTGTTATCAGATACATGTAATAGTGAAGACCAAGTTTCTTTATATTAGTGGCTTTAATGTAGAAAGGTGTTCAACCAAATTTGGTTGAGCTACACATCATTTGTTCACTCTGGAGATTAGAGATTAGGTAAATTATGGCTAGTTTGACTTCACTTCCTCTCCTTACCTCCTGTTGTCAGTTATCATATCATCACCATGAAATGATATTGTCATGGTTATGACTGGGTGGATTAGAGAAATTCCACCTTTACTAAATTGGAGCTCTCACCAGACTGTTCCTGGGTGTGGGTGCAGGCCTTTTCTTTTGCAGCTGGGGAACCCTTTGCTTCACACTGCCCTCTTCTTCCTCCTCATCCTCTCTTCAGAATCCTCTTCTTCTGTTCCATTCTTTGGGGGCTGCCAATCACCTGACCCCTCATCTATAGAAGAGGTCACCATCTGTATTAGATAAGATAAAATGATCTTTTTCTCACTCACTTACCCTGTACACCGAAAATGATGAAGACTACTCTTACTGATCTTTGACTGGCTGAGGATAGCTCTTTCTTGCGCAGGTTTAGAACCCTTTCAGTCACCCGCTGCTTGTTTCCATGGTTCTTCTTTTCAGGTTATTGCATAACCGAGCAGAATTGTTTTTCAATTTTTCATGCTGAAGTAACCTTGGTAAAATTTTTGGGCTGTTTGGGGATCATGGCACATGAATGTTGCTACCCTCTCATACTTTTTTATTTCCCAGCTGCCGCTTGGCCTGATGGAAGACATCATGCACAAAGTACATAAGATAAATATGTTGCACCTTGTAATAATAATAAAGGAACAAAACGTGTCTTACAGAAGTGGCAAAAGAAGACGTAAAATATAGAAGGTGGGGCCAGGACCCAGTTTCAGTCCTTCCCAGGCATCCTTAAAATTAAATGTGGGGCCAGGAAATTACAAAAAAGGCAAAGATGGCTGCACATTTTAGTTTAACAAATCTGGAGAATAGGACTTGGTATGTTTTCTATGACCACTTATTTCTGATCTTTTGTCAACATCTTGGCAAAACATTCACAGAATGTTTGTGTAAAGACTAAATCAGAGACAGAAATGACTTCTGATCAAACCAAGTTGTGTGATACTACAGTGAAAATTAAAAGACAGGAGCCATCAGAAGAGAAGGAGAGAAAGACCTGTGAGGAGGAAAGAAAGAAGCTGCAGGAGGAGCATCAGAGGAAAGAAGAGCGACATGGAGAAGAAGTGGCAAAGGAGAGAAGGTGTCCAAGGAGAAAAGGATCAGGTGGAGAAGAGGCATACCCCTACAGAGATGGGCATGCATTATATTATAATATAATAATAAATTGCCACCTGCACAATTTAGGCACAGGAGCCCCATTGGCAAAAGAAGGATTTAATTTTTGGTGACTGAACCATGAACCAATCTCAGGTACTTGATCGTACAAAATAAATAATTAATCTAATTCACTTGATGGTCCTTACCTATCCGTGTCAAAATAAAAAAAGAACAGTTTCAAACATTACACTCTACTTTTTTGATAGATGAAAAAAATCTCTCAATTCCTATCCCAGAATATACTTATACGGTGTACACCTCTGTGATCATTATCTCCATAGATGATTTTAAAAAGTGTTATGATCCAGCATTGCTGTATTAATGCTGGATCATTAATAGACATGCAATAACAGTCAGCATCTCTGTATGATTCAGCAACTCCCTGTGGTCCCAGAATAACTTTATAGAATCCTTTAAGACTAACATGGACACAATGCATCTTATCTCTATCATAATTATAAAATAATGTCTTGTTTTAAGAAGTAGGGGCCAGACTAGCAAATTTTAATATATATATTTATTAATTTATTAAACTCAAGAACACTTGAACAACAGCAGATAGGGTGAACTTCTTTCATGTATTAACATCTAACATCCCATAACTCTGTTTGGGGGTTTATGTGGCAGTGTTGGGCTTTTTTGCTCCATGATATGGTGATCTTTATCTATGGTTATTAATGTAAACTGAGTAAAGAAGAAACCCTGACACCATCAGGAGCAAGATACAGATAGTGATAGCTGCCATGATCAGCCAGTCTTCGCAGGACCACTGGTTAGGGCAGCACTGAAAAAGATAGAAAGAAGAATTCTGTCAGTGAAGTTGTTTTAGTTGTAACATAGGCATGCATATTGTCGATAAATTTACTGCACTTACCCGATTTCTTATGACAATAACTTGCACCCCCTCATTTGCACTGCCTTCACCTTGAGGTTGGGATGAGAAATATGGAGGAGGAGCTTCATCATACGGATCCTTGGGAAGAAAAGAGTATTAAAAATCAAAGCAAATTTGATTAATCTAAATCTTTAATCAATTTGACCAACAACATAGCCAAATGTGTCTTTCTTACTGCAACAGGTAAAGCTGGTGTCTGTGGCACCTTGATCAGGAACTTTTCCACCTTTTGAGGCATGTCTGTTGCCTAAAGAATTGAAAGGAATATATATTAATTACCCTACTGTTTTTTTACAGACCAACTTCTCAGTATACACTCACCGGCTACTTTATATGTATATATATATATATAAATATGTACACCAGGTATCTAAATGTGGTGAAGAAAGTGACTTTGAAACTGGCATGGTTGTTGGTGCCAGATGGACAAAAATGCCATTTTGAGGAGATGAGCAGACTGGTTCAAGATGATAGAAAAGGCTGCAGTAACTCAAATAACCACTCCTTACAACCAAGGTATGCAGAATACCACCTCTGAACACACAGACTTTGAAGCAGATGGCGACAGCAGCAGAAGACCACACTGGGCGCCACTCCTTTTGCCTCCACAGTCGCCAAATCTCATTCCAATAAAGCATCTTTGGGATGTGGTTGAACAGCAGGTTCGCATCATAAGATAAGATAAGATAGGATAAGAATATACTCTCTGAGACAGACAAGGGTGGAGGCACCGGTGTGAGAAGGGGAGTAACTTCTACATTGGAGATGTACACGTGTAGGAGAACGGGGAGCTGTGGTGGAAGTGGGTGGGGCCACAGTATCAAACCTGTGGAAGAACTGGTTGAATTCATCAGCTCTTTCCACATCACCCACTATTGGCTCTGGTCTTTTTGTTGTAGCCAGAGATGGTATTGATTCCTCTCCACACCTCATGGATGTTGTTGTGTTGTAAATTCCTCTTTAATGTCCTGTCCAGGAAACAATGTTAAATTAATTTCATCAGGAGTTTCATGAGATGAGATGAGATGAGATTCAACTTTATTGTCATTGTGCAGAGTACGAGTACAGAGACAACGAAATGCAGTTAGCATCCATCCAGAAGTGCAAAAACAGCAGAAAGTGCAGAGTATGTGCAAATGAACAATATAAATATAAATAGGAGTATGAAGAGCAAGTATGGAAAGTACACTAGATGAGTGATACGAGTGCAATATGTCAGTGAAACAGTAAGAAAAATACACTATAGCGATAAGTACACTAGGTGTACTCATGCTTTCTTTATTATCTCCTTCAGCATAGGATACACCGGACCATCCTTTACGAATGGAAAGGAGGTAATGCCGCCCCACAATTCCTTGTGGCAGCAACAAAAAATCGTCATTCACAACCAGAAAACATTAATGTATTTAAACATTGTGATGCAGCCTGCAGCAGAGAGAGTGTGTGAATATGAACATACGTGTTGACGTGATGTAAAAACTTTGATCTTAAAGTGTATTCTGTTGTTCACTGTGGAGCTGTGTTCACACACAGAGTAAAAACTGTTTGTAACTGTGAATGTATGAAGTTACCGTTGCTGATTAATCATATATCTTTGGCATAACTTGTTAATATGTTTATACATAAGTGGACAGGAGGGTGAGCGACCATACCAGCGTAACAAACACTTCATCTGACTTCTGTGACAGGTGGACAATATTCATTTATTATTTGAATTCTGACGTTGATAATGAAGTCATATTTTTCACTGGGTTTTCCATGTTTATATTTCCTGCATTAAACTACATAATAAGAGCGTAATAAGTATCTCAGATGTGTGTTTTGTAGTCCATCTTTCTGGACCACAGGTTGTGTCAATAACATTCGCCATCGCATGACGTAGTCTTAGTGTAAGTGCAGTCGGATTCTCTGAACACCGCGATCGTCTTCTCCTAACTCCTTATGAATTCTCCTTCACATCTTTCCTTGACCTCATGATGTTTTCTATCGAGGTCAAGGAAAAGTGGTTAGGAAAGGACTTAGGAGCAAAAATTTTTGACTATTCGACCGTACCCCACATCTCCCATTGTCCTGTGCCAGCATGTTATTTCCTCTGTCAAGAGTGATTTTAATTTTGTTAAAAAAAACTTTATTTTGAAACTCTTGTCTGCGAGTTGTGCATTTGGGTTCAGGTCCATAATTCAGTCTTGACATCTAACTTCTTTCTTTTTTCCACCTTTGCCATCTTCAATCTCTTCTTCAACTCATGTTGCACCTGTTTGCCTCTGTAGGCTTCTTTGACATTGGCAAACAGCAGATGAAGGGCTTTATTTTTTGTGGTAGGACAATTAAGAAACTGTAAATCCAGTCAGGTGGGAGGAGAGGGAAACACGATTGAAGTCTCCTGATATTCTCCTGACTGAATTCTGTTGGTACATAGTAAGTGTAACCCACACAGGTTACTGAAGTGCAGTCCTCTACTCCACCGGAGGGTGGCGCATACGCCACTGTGAGTTAATTGAGTGACACTCGCGTTTTCTCTCTTCTGCTGGAGACATTGCCGAAGACTGGTAGGGAAATATCCTCTGAGGGATATATAATGATAAAATCCCATACCAACGTAATTAATAAATAATACATTATAACATTTATATTATTTGTTTGTTAGGTTGATAAGCTGTGAGAAAGAGAGTGCTCGTTCATCAAGATAGCTCCGGTAAGGATGCTTAATGCTGTGTCATGTTAACTGCTAGCGTCATTATAATGTATTATACTGTTATTATTTAAATCCTTATAAAACCAGTCGGAGTTGTGACCCTAACGTTTAATGTTTGGTATTATATAGACACAGAATTAGATCGTTTTATGTAGTTTTAAATGTTATAAAAAGATCGCTAATCGCGCTAGCCGCATGCTAATCGCTAGCATGTAACTGGTAACTTGCTTTGGTTAACTCTACTCTGTAACAGTATTTACCCTTTGTTTATCACAGTTAAGATAATGGTGATTGTTGAGTTCATTTAATTGCCAATATATGTTTAATATAAATAGAAGTTCATCTTAACTGTTAATATAATAAATATATATTAAAATGTGATAGTTAAAATGTTGTTAAGATTCTTAAAAGGTTAAAAACATAAATATAGATATATATAATATCTGTATAACTTTCCTAACCTCATTTATATGCTGTGAGATGATTGACTGATTGAATAATTGTCCATTGGAAGCGAATCTTGAGTGATGTGATGTGTATTTATTCATTTACATAATGATTAGAATATTTATATCCTTTATAAATGATTATTAGTTGATTTGACATTTAAATAATATAGATACGTTTATTGGATTTATACAGAAATGAGGTTATAGCGACTAATGCATTATGTACTGTATGCATAGATTGGTTTTTTTGAGAGAGATCTTCTGAACCTGACCCTGACGGTCAGTGGCGAGCCAACCATAGTCAGCAGTGACCGGACGGAGAGCCTGGTGTGGCCAGCCGTGGCATCCTTCGACCCATCACCAACCCATTTCCCTGTTGATATATACAGATAAGATCACACATAAACCTACCCGGGTAGTGAAGAGAACAAACATACTTTCACACACACACATCACCTACTTTTATGGACTCAGAGAAGCAGCTTTATTTTCTTTAAGTTTTGCTAAGGGACAATTTGAGGTTTATTTATTTTGGGCCCATTATTGTGCACCTGTGTATTTAGGAAGCCGGCTTCCATAGGCATAGGAGTGTAAATGTTGTTTATAATTTTGTATAATATAGATGTAAATGTTAAACTTACCTGTCTTGTGTTCTTTGTTCTCTGTTGACCTTTTATTACTTTAGGCTCCGCAGTCGTACCTAGACCTCTGATATTGCCCAGTTTTAAGTGATTGTCTAAATTAGTTATCTGTCTCACTTACCTGGAGACACCGGTTACAAGTGGCGAGCAGCCAGGAGCCTAGTTATGTGTTAGCAGTGAACCATATTACCAGTGTGTAAAACAATTTTGAGTGTGTGAAACAATTTTGAAGTGTGTACATTTCTTTGTTATCTGTGTTACTCTCTGCTGGAAATGGAGTTCATATTGAGCTCAGGTATCAAAGTCCCCAATGCAGTAATTGTCAGTGGTTTGCTTGAATCACCAGAAGATGAGGAGATCATAGACTTCCTTAAGAAGTATGGCTCCATGAGACTTATCCCAGTTACTGACGTTAACTCAGAGTTTTATAAAAACCTGATTATTGAGTATCAAGATGGTGCTGCTATCGAAGCCCTAGCCGCTCTTTTGCCCTACACACATGAACTTAAAGGTAATCCAAGTGTAAGATACCACGTTCAAGCTCTGTCAAGTGTGTACACCACTAAAATTGGTTGCAATGTTACCAAAACCTACCTTGATGAGATAAAGAAGTTAGCAAAGCTGAGTGGAAGAGACTTCGAAGAAGTGTTGAAAGATATGATGTCAGAGATCAGTGAGGCAATCGAGACTGATGGCAGTGACGATAATGAGTTTGGAACCAAACCACTCGACACATCTCTGGATGCAATTGAAACCACCCACCCCCAGCCGCTTCCAGGTTCTTCTGAGGTGAGGTTTGGTCATAGTGGTGCTGAGCCATGTCCACCCGCGGATGTGAAGCGAAGTCTGCCCATTGTGGAGAGCGACCTAAATCCGCCTGAAATTCAAAAGATCATTGTTGAGCACATTGTGAGGAAAGATGAACTAAACACACATTCACACTTTCCCATCAAGCTTCGCTCATTCTCAGGTAATGTTCCCAGACCCAATAATGAGACAGACTACGAGACATGGCGTTCGCATGTGGAGCTTCTCAGGAAAGACCCCACCATGTCTAGTTTTCAGAAATCACGGAAAATCTTTGAAAGTCTGCTCTCTCCTGCCGCAGATATTGTCAAAAGACTAAGCCCTGAAGCTACTCCTGAAGCTTACCTTCAACTGCTGGATGCAGCCTTTGGGACTGTTGAGGATGGTGAAAAACTGTTCGCACAGTTTATGAATACTCTTCAGGATCCTGGTGAAAAGGCTTCTACTTACCTGTGCCGCCTTCAGTGTGCCCTGAATCTTGCTGTCAAAAGAGGAGGAGCTGCTGCTGGAGAGGCAGATAGACACATCCTCAAGCAGTTTTGTCGCGGGTGTTGGGACAACATCTTGCTCTCTGACCTCAACCTCGAAGAAAAGAAAAGTCACCCTCCAGCATTTTCAGAGCTCCTGTTATTAATTCGCACTGAAGAGGATAGGCAGGCAGTTAAAGCCACACGTATGAAGAAGCACCTTGGTTCACACCGGCAGCGGGCTATGGCAAGCTCTCAAAGTGCATGCGTTTGCAGTCAACACGCAGCCTTCCAGCCTGAGCCCGACCCATTGACAGAGCTTAGACAGCAGGTGGCATCTTTGCAAAGTCAACTCACCACACTGATGTCTAAAAAAGCCAAGAAAGCCCCTAAGCCCCAGGGGAACACTGAGCGTCCATCAGGTGGGCCAGCACTATCCAAACTTGACCCTAGAGCACCAAGCTGGAAACCTACCAACTCAAAGACAAGCACCCGACCGAGGCCTTGGTATTGTTTCAATTGCGGCGAGGACGGTCACATCTCCTCAGCTTGCAGTAACGATCCAAACCCCACTCTTGTCAATAAGAAAAGAGATCAGTTAAGGGAAAAACAGTGCCTCTGGGAGGCCAAGGGACACTCACTAGACAATACGGATTTTTAGATGGAGTCCCAGTTGCAGGGCAAACTGGGGCTAGAGCAGTTCACCGACGCCCTGCTAAAGATAAAAGTGATGTCAAGCCCAAGTTCAGTGCTGCCTTGAACCAATCCAATGTTAGAGAACACCCCTTCAGAGTCCCACAAAAGCTGATTGGCACGAAAAGCACAGGCCAAGTCACGATCCAGGGGCAACAGTTCAGCTGTCTCCTTGACACAGGTTCGCAAGTAACCACAGTCACCAAGTCCTTCTATGATCAGTACCTACCTGAGCAACAGATCGAACCACTCCATAACCTTCTGGAAGTTGAAGGGGCTAATGGTCAACCTGTGCCCTATCTTGGATATGTCAAAATCACAGTCACTTTCCCAAAACAGTTCCTTGGAGCTGAATATGAAGTCCCAACGTTGGCCTTGGTTGTCCCAGATAGTGGAACTTCAGGTTACCAGGTACTGATTGGTACAAACACACTTGATGTAGTGTATGATCTGTATAGAGAGAAAATCCCAGCAAGCTACCATCCTGTCCCAAATGGCTACAGGACTGTGCTAAGGATACTTCAACTGCGACAGGAACAAAGCCTCAATGGTTACATCGGTCTGGTGAGGATGCAAGGCAGGGACAAAACAGTCATTCCAGCTGGAGGAACAGTTGTTCTGGAGGGAGTGGCATCAGTTAAAGAGTTCCATACTGACAGGTCTGTTATGATGGAGTACCCTTCATCGTCCTCTCTCCCAGGAGGGTTGCTAGAGAAGGCCTGCCTCATCGACCTACCATGCAGACAGCCAGGCAAACTACCGGTTGTCATCTCCAATGAGTCAGATCATGACATTACCATCCCAGCCAAGACTGTGATTGCAGAGCTCAGTGCAATTCAGACCGTTCTGTCTGACAAACAGACCGTGACAAAGCCATCTGAATCAGAACATTTCAAGACAGCTGACCTAGCCTTTGACTTCGGTGAGTCCCCGGTCCCTCCAGAATGGAAAGACAGAATCACGCGGAAGCTAAACAGCATGCCCGAGGTCTTTGCCCAGAACGACACTGACTTTGGAAGGACAGACAAAGTCAAACATCGCATCAAACTGTCCGATGAAACACCCTTCAAACTCAGAGCTCGACCGATACACCCACATGACGTAGAAGCTGTTCGTCAGCATCTTCAAGAGCTTCTTGACGCTGGGGTGATTCGTGAAAGTGAGTCTCCATTCTCCTCCCCAATCGTTGTAGTCAGGAAGAAGAATGGCGAGGTTCGTCTCTGTATCGACTACAGGAAATTGAACCTGCAAACGGTGAAAGACGCTTATGCACTCCCAAGGATGGATGACACCTTCACAGCACTCTCTGGTTCCAAGTGGTTCAGTGTCCTCGATCTAAAGTCTGGCTACTACCAGATCGAAGTTGATGAGGCTGACAAGCCCAAGACCGCCTTCGTATGCCCACTTGGTTTCTGGGAGTTTAATCGGATGCCCCAGGGAGTGACAAACACACCAAGTACCTTCCAGAGACTGATGGAAAAGTGCATGGGGGACATGAACTTGAAAGAGGTTGTCGTTTTCCTGGACGATTTGATAGTCTTCTCAAAGACTTTAGAGGATCATGAGGCCAGACTCACCAAGGTTCTAAACCGCCTCAAGGAGTATGGGCTCAAGCTGTCCCCGGAGAAATGCAAATTCTTTCAGTCCTCAGTCCGGTACTTGGGGCATGTGGTCTCAGAGCAGGGAGTGGAGACCGATCCGGAAAAGGTTGCAGCGTTAAAAACCTGGCCAGCCCCGCAGAATCTAAGAGAGCTGAAAGCCTTCCTCGGATTCTGTGGATATTACAGGAAGTTCATTAAAGGCTATTCAAGTATAGTGAAACCTCTGAATGACTTAACATCTGGCTACCCGCCTCCTGGAAAGCACTCCAAGTCCAAGGAAAGGAGTCGCCAGTACTACCACCCCAAAGAACTGTTCCTAAGCCGTTGGACCCCCGCCTGCCAACAAGCATTTGAAATGATCATAGACAAGTTGACAACGTCCCCAATTCTAGCCTTCGCAAATCCTGCACTACCTTACATCCTCCACACGGATGCAAGTTCCACCGGCCTCGGAGCGGCCTTATATCAGGAGCAGGAGGGACAGCTGCGTGTCATTGCCTACGCAAGCAGAGGGTTATCACATAGCGAGTCCCGCTATCCAGCCCACAAGCTCGAGTTTTTAGCGCTGAAATGGTCTGTAACAGAGAAGTTCAGTGACTACCTTTACGGCAACCAGTTCACAGTAGTCACCGACAGCAACCCTCTTACCTACATACTTACCTCAGCAAAACTCGACGCAACCAGCTATAGGTGGTTAGCAGCCCTCTCTACCTTCTCCTTTAAGCTCCAGTACCGCCCAGGAAAGCAGAATGGAGATGCAGATGCGCTATCGCGACGTCCTCAAGGCAATCTGCGTGACGACCCCCAATCCCAAAAAGAGTGGGACAGGATCTGCCAGTTCACACAACACCATCTGTCGAAACCAGATAACATTGAGGCTGTGGATCAGGAAGTCGTTAGTGCCATTTGTGAAAGACAACTTGTCTATTGTACCAATGATGGAATGGGCAGTGATGAAAGTATTTCCCTCGTTGAAAGTCTTGCCATCTCTGGAGATGCTGTACCTGACAGCTTTGAGCAGGAAGATGAGCTCGGAGGGCTGCCCATTGTCCCGCACCTATCAGAGGCAGATATCAGAGACAAACAGAGAGCTGACCAATGCATCAGACATGTCATCTCCCAGATTGAGCGTGGTGAGAATCCACCGCCCGCTGTAAGAACTGAGCTTCCAGATCTACCTCTGTTATTGAGAGAGTTGAACAGGCTTGAACTGCGGAATGACATTCTCTATAGAATATGCCAAGAAGATGGTAATACACAGTACCAGCTAGTCCTACCTGAAGAACTTCGTGAGACGGTCTTAACTAGCCTGCATGACAATATGGGTCATATGGGGAAAGACCGCACGCTGGACTTGGTCAGAACCAGATTCTACTGGCCAAGGATGGCCTCTGACGTCGAGAAGAAAGTCAAGACGTGCAGCAGGTGTGTGTGCAGGAAAACCCTACCTGAGAAAGCTGCACCATTAGTCAACATAATGTCAACACGACCGCTTGAACTGGTTTGCATGGACTTCTTGTCTATTGAACCGGACAGAAGCAACACAAAGGATATTCTCGTGATCACAGATCACTTTACAAAATACGCAGTGGCTATCCCAACACCAAACCAAAAGGCTCGAACGGTTGCAAGGTGCTTGTGGGACAATTTTATCGTCCATTATGGCATTCCAGAGAAACTGCACAGCGACCAAGGTCCTGATTTTGAGTCGCGGCTAATCAAAGAACTGTGTGAAGTTGCAGGCATACGGAAAATTCGAACAACTCCTTACCATCCAAGGGGCAACCCAGTGGAACGTTTTAACCGCACCCTGTTAAACATGCTTGGCACTTTGGAAAACCAGGATAAGTCACACTGGAAAGACTTCGTGAAGCCGTTAGTCCACGCATACAATTGCACCAGAAGTGAAGTGACTGGGTTCACACCATATGAGCTAATGTTCGGACGCCAGCCACGCCTGCCGGTTGACCTTGCATTCGGCTTACCTGTCAAAGAAGAGCAACAGAAGTCACACTCCCAGTACGTAAAGAACCTCAAATCCCACCTTGAGGAGAGCTACAAAATAGCTACAAGAAGTGCTGCCAGGGTAGCTGAAAAGAACAAAACAAGGTTTGACAAGCGTGTGACTCCTTCTGCCCTGGACGTTGGAGACAGAGTACTTGTCAGGAACGTACGTATTCGTGGAAAGCACAAGCTCGCTGACAAATGGGAGTCCACTGTCCATGTGGTAGTGAGAAGAGCTGGAGATCTCCCTGTCTACACAGTCAAACCAGAGACTGGAGAAGGTCCCTGGCGCACACTGCATCGAGACCTCTTACTCCCATGTGGGTTCCTCTCTGTAACAAAGGAAAAGTGTGCACAACCCAAACCAATTAAGCGCTGCAAGACACGCCAGAACACTCGCAGTGACCCAAGAGAAGTTGATCAATCCTCAGACGAGGATGATATCATTCCTATTACCTGGTTCCGAAAAGAATCAGTTCCAGAGATAACCAGGTGTATTGTCTCACAAGATGTTCCAGAACACCATGACCCAAGCAATTCTCAAGAGAATCTGACAACAAACCTCAACAAGGTGACTGATGAAGCTCCAGCTAGGGCAAATAGCCTACCTGATGTTGCTCCAGTCCAGCAAGTGACACTGAACCTGAACCTACCTGAAAATGAACCTGCGGAAAAGAAAGACCTACCTGAAAATGAGCCTGTAGAAAAGAAAGAGCTACCTGAAAATGAACCTGTGGAAAGAGAGACAAACTCACCTGACAATGGCGACCTTGTGAAAGACTTGTCGGATGAGGACTATCCTGAACAACTTCCAGTCCTTTCCAACATGCCAGAATGTGATGGGGCAAATGTCCTTGAAAATGAAGGCGAAGAGGAGGTTAAGGAGACGGAGCAACAGGCAGCCACTGATGACCTGATCAGGAGATCTGAGAGGAATCGTCAGCCACCTAGGCGGCTTGACTATACTGAACTGGGAAATCCCTTAGTCACAGTGGTAAAGTCACTCTTTCAAGGGCTGGCTACTGCCTGGAACGACATCATAAGTGAGAGTGAAGCATCAGCTCATTCCCCTGCTCCTTTCCCCCCAGTGATGACTGTTTGAACATTGCCATGCACAGGGACGTGCATGAGTTTGGAGGGGAGAGTGTAACCCACACAGGTTACTGAAGTGCAGTCCTCTACTCCACCGGAGGGTGGCGCATACGCCACTGTGAGTTAATTGAGTGACACTCGCGTTTTCTCTCTTCTGCTGGAGACATTGCCGAAGACTGGTAGGGAAATATCCTCTGAGGGATATATAATGATAAAATCTCATACCAACGTAATTAATAAATAATACATTATAACATTTATATTATTTGTTTGTTAGGTTGATAAGCTGTGAGAAAGAGAGTGCTCGTTCATCAAGATAGCTCCGGTAAGGATGCTTAATGCTGTGTCATGTTAACTGCTAGCGTCATTATAATGTATTATACTGTTATTATTTAAATCCTTATAAAACCAGTCGGAGTTGTGACCCTAACGTTTAGTGTTTGGTATTATATAGACACAGAATTAGATCGTTTTATGTAGTTTTAAATGTTATAAAAAGATCGCTAATCGCGCTAGCCGCATGCTAATTGCGCTAGCCGCATGCTAATCGCTAGCATGTAACTGGTAACTTGCTTTGGTTAACTCTACTCTGTAACAGTATTTACCCTTTGTTTATCACAGTTAAGATAATGGTGATTGTTGAGTTCATTTAATTGCCAATATATGTTTAATATAAATAGAAGTTCATCTTAACTGTTAATATAATAAATATATATTAAAATGTGATAGTTAAAATGTTGTTAAGATTCTTAAAAGGTTAAAAACATAAATATAGATATATATAATATCTGTATAACTTTCCTAACCTCATTTATATGCTGTGAGATGATTGACTGATTGAATAATTGTCCATTGGAAGCGAATCTTGAGTGATGTGATGTGTATTTATTCATTTACATAATGATTAGAATATTTATATCCTTTATAAATGATTATTAGTTGATTTGACATTTAAATAATATAGATAAGTTTATTGGATTTATACAGAAATGAGGTTATAGCGACTAATGCATTATGTACTGTATGCATAGATTGGTTTTTTTTGAGAGATCTTCTGAACCTGACCCTGACGGTCAGTGGCGAGCCAACCATAGTCAGCAGTGACCGGACGGAGAGCCTGGTGTGGCCAGCCGTGGCATCCTTCGACCCATCACCAACCCATTTCCCTGTTGATATATACAGATAAGATCACACATAAACCTACCCGGGTAGTGAAGAGAACAAACATACTTTCACACACACACATCACCTACTTTTATGGACTCAGAGAAGCAGCTTTATTTTCTTTAAGTTTTGCTAAGGGACAATTTGAGGTTTATTTATTTTGGGCCCATTATTGTGCACCTGTGTATTTAGGAAGCCGGCTTCCATAGGCATAGGAGTGTAAATGTTGTTTATAATTTTGTATAATATAGATGTAAATGTTAAACTTACCTGTCTTGTGTTCTTTGTTCTCTGTTGACCTTTTATTACTTTAGGCTCCGCAGTCGTACCTAGACCTCTGATATTGCCCAGTTTTAAGTGATTGTCTAAATTAGTTATCTGTCTTACTTACCTGGAGACACCGGTTACATATGGTTTCATACCAACTGCTAATAATTCAATATCTGGGCAATACATTTTCTCCTTGACAGTAATATGTGCAGGATTACGCCATCTCTGGTTCACAAATAAAGCCAGCCTTTTTTCTTGCCACTAGCTTGAGCATCTCTGTCTGACCGTATGAGAGTGAAACCAGGTAGATCTATGCTGGAGTCTGAGATGTTTTGATTCAACCACGTTTCAGTAAAACACAGGAGACTGCACTCACGGTATACTTTCTGAGTCTACACCAATATCTCCAGTTCATCACTTTAGTTGAGCAGAGAGTTGACATTTCTCATGATGACTGATGGCTTATATGTCCATTTCCAAGCCTTTACCTCTGCACCAGCATGGCAACAACAAAAACACCTCTCCATCTCAGCTGGAATAAGGTGGTAACCTCCAGACTTGCTCCGTTTTTATGAAAAAAAACCAAAAAAAAAAACCACTTCTCTTGAATAAACTCTTCTCCCCAAAGAAGTATCCATCCATAGTTGTTAAAAGTACAATAAAAATACAGCAAAAAAAAAAAAAAAAGATTGAGTAAAAAATTTGGAGCTACCACACTTTGCTGCTACCAGTTGAAGCACATGTTCTAGAAATGGATGTGCAGGTGACAAACTTGCAGCAACTGTGTGATGCTATGGTGTCAATATGGACCAAAATTAAATGTTTCCAACACTTTGTTGAATCTATGGCACAAAGAATTAAGGGGTCCAACCCCATTCTAGCTAGGTGTACCAAAAAAAGTGGCCGGTGAGTATATAAAGGTTAAAACACCCAGCTTCTACATTTAAGAATCTAAATGGTAAAAAACCACACAAGTTTCAGAAAAAGGGAAAAACAGTAAAATTTTTGTGATTGAAGTCAACAAAACTTTACAGACATAAAGACTACTCATCATAAGCTTGTTCAGTTATCATTTTAAGCCATTTTGGTTGATATTTTACAAGGTATGATTACTAAGAAAATTCTGAAGAGAACTCACCATGCAGTCCAAACGCCATCCATCACATGACTTTCTACTTCCTGTGTAAACAGGAATTACAATTTAAAGGTCCAAAAATACATTTTGTTCAGCCACCCTGCACACATTGCGTTGTATTTAATTTACTCATACAAATTATAGTTTTAATTCTACATACTCTCAAAACAGTAATCAAACTAGTATAGAAATTACTTTAAAGTATAAGTCTAATTTATACTCTTCTGCACCCTTACTTTTAATTGTTTAGTGGTTAAAGCTGCCAACAGGGCTCCCTGAGAGACTCCTGGCAGTCTCCCACGCCTTGACATGTGCATATAAGTAATTCTTATCTTGGGGCCCCATGAAATATTTCACCCACGATCTTAGTATAGTATTACTATAGTAGAAGACCACACCTGTGGGAAAATGTGCAAAAGAAAAAAATGGACATTTTGGTCCCTTGAAATGTTTAATATTTCAAATTAAACATTGTTTTGAAATAAAAACAAAGGCAGCAAATGATTGTATGATGTTACATTTTATTTCCTGTTTTACACAATGAGAATATTTTGACAATACACTCACATTGCAGTCAGTTTCATAAACTACAAATAAATCAGGTGTTGAAAATGTATAAATTTAGAGAAGAAAATGTTGATAATTAGGAACATAAAGATTAATGTGTTTATAAACGGAAGCTTTTAGAGAGAGAGTGGTTTTGAGTTGCAACATAAACAATAATGTACATTTCCAAGATAAGCTGGTCTCACTAACATTAAAACATATCTAGTTTCCAAATTTTTCTGGCAGAAATCTGAACTGTTGGGCTCTTTATATTGAAGTGACGTAAACATTTTTGATGCACAAAAAGAATCTATCAAGCAGAAACACTGAACAGTATCTTGTTTTGTTTCAAATAATGAAATAATTTGGGAATCCTAAGATTTAAGGAGATTTGATTTAACATGTGACAAGTATAAGAGGTATCAGCATATATTAAATGACTCCTTCAAACTTTGTTATTCACAGCTATAATTCAATCCTTAATATCGAAGTTTATGGCTAACCAATTTCTGTTTTCAAGTGCTACTTCTTCCACTTGAAGGCACAGTCGCTTTTCCCTGGGATAAGACAGATGGTTATGAAGGCCATTATGTGCTTCTCGACTGTGAAGATCTCTTTCTCCCACATCCTTCTCTTGAAAAGGTTGGTGACCTGTGAAACAAATGAATATTTAATGGAAAATCCTATTTTGGCTGTTTTTTAATTCTTTTGATTTTGATACCACATAAACACCCATGTTTGTTTGTTTTTCAGCACAACTTCACCTATATGCTCTGATAATTATTTTCTCACTTTAACCTACTTTATTAACATATTGGTTTCAAAAATCATTAAATGCAAAGTGAAAAAATATACTACTTATTACAATAAAAATCACAAACATTCTCAATGAACTGTTTTTGAAAGTAAACATAAGTTGCACATATGTACATATTTCAATATAATTGAAAAACTATATACAAATGTTTCCCATAAATAATGTGCATTTATAGGCTTTTTTTTGTGCTTTTTTTTTACATTGTCAGCTGCAACTCTTCAAAACCAACTGGGAATACAAAGCACTGGTGTAGCTCTCTGTATAATTTTGCGTCCCAAATAGTGCAAATGTAACATAAGAGGTTAAACTGATTTGTAATCAAACTATATACACAATCTGTCATTGTCATTGTAGCAACCTAAGATAACGTACAATGAAATTAAAGTGCAATCCTCCAGTGTAGTCATTTAAGTAAAAAAAAATAAATAAACGGTAAGAAAAAGAATAATAAATACAAAATACAAATGCCAGAAAGAAAAACAAGAAACCCTAAACTAACAGCAAGCACACAATCATACATACATTGTATTGCACATGAAACATTGTATTACACATGAAGATTATCTAGCAGCATTTATCAGGGTGATGGCTGTTGAGTCTGTTGGTTTTAGCCTTTATGGATCTGAAACGTCTACCTCAAGCCAGACATTTAAACAGTCTGTGTCCAGGGTGTGAAGGGACCTGAAAGATCCTCGTAGTTTTCCTAAAACAATGGGAACTGTGCAGGTCTTCTAGTGAAGGGAGAGGACAACCAACTATCTGCTGGGCAACCCGTATGACCCACTGGAGCTAAAGTCTCTTCTGCGTTTTGTTTGTTGTTTTGTTTTGTTTTTTTATCTATGCCACTCTGCAAAGCAGTTTTTGTTTGCAGGATTGGCACTTCCAGGAAGTGATGTATCTTTTTTTTGTCCACCTGGTGGCAGCATTGGCAAATCCTGCGGCCTTGTGTGCCCTTTCCTGCTCTGTTCTATTTCCAGTAATCTGGGGACACCAGCAATGTGTATGTAAAGCGCTCCTCATCTTCAACATCAGCCCATATGTACTTCTTCCTCATTTCTTTGTTTTTTGCTGCATAACTGTAGCATGTACATTTAGTTACTGTTGTATATTCAACACTATGTTAGGTTAGTGTGTCTTAAATTGTTCTAATCTTTTGTTCCGTTTTATCGGTTCCCCAGGGTTCGCACAGATCAGAGGCAGAAAACAGAGGCGGTTTAAACCCAAACACACACATAAGCCAGTAGAGGCACAAGGTAGCGTGTTGTGTGCATACTCAACCCACAATATTTGTCAAGACCATGAGGAGGGATTCTGAAAGGAGAGTATGCGAAGACCAGTCTCTAGCTCCTGGTTCAGCCGTTCAGTCTGACCGTTCTACTGCGGGTGGTATCTGGAAGTGAGGCTGACCTTAGCCCCCAACAAAGAACAGAACTCCTTCCAAAATCTTGAAATGAACTTGGGGTCCCGATCTGACACCACATCCCTGGGGAACCCATGGATCTGGAACACATTGTTCAAGACCACTACAGCCCTCTCCTTTGCAGTGAGGATCTTGGGAAGGGGGAAGAAGCACACCATTTTAAAAAAAACTGTCAACTACGGCGAGTATCGTGGTGTAACCTTCGGATGTGGGCAGCCCAGTCACAAAGCCTAAAGAGATCTCAGACCAAGGGTGTGAAGGGATGGGAAGGGGGAGAAGTTGTCCTGCCGGAGCCTGTCTGGACAGCTTGCACCTGGCACAGACTGGACAGGCTGCCACGTACTTGGCTACTGCAGTCTCCATGTCCGGCCACCAGAACCTCTGCTTAACCTGAGACAAAGTCCTCTTGACCCCCGGGTGACAGGATAGTTGGGAGGAATGGCTCCAGTGAATAACCTGTGAATGCAGACAGTCAGGCACAAACAGGCGTCCCGTGGGACAGTTCTCAGGGACCTCTACCCTCTCCAGGGCCCATAGGACACGGTCCTTGATTTCCCAAGAGACTCTTCCCACAACACAGGGGGCAGAATGGGTTCAGGGATCTTAGGTGACGTGTCAGGATCATGAATGCGAGACAAAGAATCAGGTTTCACATTTTTAGAGCCAGGACGAAAAGTCACAACAAAGTTGAAACGAGTGCAAAATTAATTCCACCTTGCCTCTCTTGGGTCGAGTCTCCTGGCTCTGCGGATGTACTCAAGATTCTTGTGGTCCGTCCAGACCAAGAACGGCTGCTCTGCTCCCTCCAGCCAGTGCCTCCACTCCGCTGTAGCCCATGCCTCCGCTCTCCCGGACAGGTGGGAAATAACAAAGGCAATTTGGACTCGCTCAGTGGGAAAAGACATCAGCTGGTGGTGAGGAATGGCCGACAGTCCCCCCGAGTCCCCGGAGAATCTCTCCAGTCGGGAGAGCTGAATAGGGATCTGTGAAGATACTGAAACCATAGAGGATCCCTCTGCCGCAGGTGAGAACGGTGAGGAAGCTGAAACCAGCACAGGAGTCCCGCCTGTGGCTGGTCAAAAACAGGCTTGAGGTCGATAATCAGGTAATCAAAAAACTACAAATTTGAGACAAGGTGACGCTGTACAAAACAAGACGAACTGGCAACAAACAAAGGGAGCACAGAGACTAAATGCAGAGGGAAAAGACGAGGGGAAACACAATCAGGCACAGGTGAAACACATTGAGGGAGGCAGGTAATCAGGGAGCAGGGATGACACACAGGGGAAGGCGGAGACCTAAAAGACAAGACAGGTGAGACACAAGGAGAACTGAAAACATAATTTAACAAGACATAACAGGAGGACTTGCTGAACATGCGCCCATTTCTCTCCATCATGCATGCAAAAGCGCATTCATGGATGTGTGAGGTAATAATGACAATTAGATGTACTTCTTACCATTTGTACCAGACATTATGATTGATGATTGATTGATTATGATTGATTCCAAATGATAACATTCATGTAAATGTTAATGATTGCATCCCCCTCAAATGGGGGAGAAGGAGCTGGAACAACAATCGGGGAGGTTAACAGCTTCCTCTCCCGAGCAGCCATATGTTCCAAGTACATGTCAAAAGCCAGTAAGCATTTTTCATGTATATGTTTTCATTTTTTATGTAGTGCTATTTTTTTATTATCATCTTTGGTCTTCAAGTGGTTCTGTCAGAGCTTTGAGGTGTGACCGGGGTCGTTATCATGCTGCAGTATGAATCCTTCTCCCCAGAGACTATAAAAGCGCTATATAAGTGCATTTAACATCCATAATTGCTTCAGCCACTTAACTAAACGGGTTGTATTTGGGATAGCCATCTATATGTGGCTTGCCTTTAATTTATTTTGTGCAAAACTCTTGCTCAAATCTAAATGGATTATAATTTGGTGCGTGTGGGTACCATGAGATTAACTGGATGGATTAATTGTTTAGAATCAAAACTAAATAATGATATGTCGCATGCTACCTAAAGTTTAAACATACACACTAAGGACTAGCTCTCTGACTACCATGACCTGGACGACTGAGAACTTACATCGACATTATGGTCCACTATCTTTATATTACAATGTAAGAAAACCAACAACTCTGTCAATTTCACAAATTGTGTGACCAAACATCTCTATCACTTTTAAAAAAGTATTATGGTCCACTGTCCATACTGTCAGGAGACTGTCTGTGTATTATAAGTCTTACCTGCAGACCATTGTAGAAAAATCTCTGGGGATACTGATGAGAATCAAAGCCACTGTCAGTGCTATGCTTCATTTGGAGCTATTTGTGTTTTTTCCAAATAACGCCAGAGCGCTCTCCCTTTAAAAGCTAGGTATATCGTAATCTCGCGAGATTTGGGGAGCCAATCTGCAATGTCTTCCCAGTTGCTAGGCTGATGTAACACGTGCTTAACGATGAGCGAAACACGAGTGAAGACACATGGAAACACAGGGAGACTTTAATGAGCAGTAAATGGACTTAAAAGAGGTAAGAAACTGATTCTAACTTTATACTTACATTAATGCATGCTTGCTTGTCAAGAAAATGAAAGGAAAGAAAATAGGGAGTCATTAAGGACAGTTGTTTTCAATAGGCTACCTGTTTAACAACAACATTTTGAGAGCAATTACAGCAGTTTTGATCATCTAATGTGAAGATATTTGGAATGCAATGTCTGCAGCTCAATTGTTTGCATCAGAAAAACATATAGGTGAAAATGAGGTGACAAAACGCCAGTATACAAAGACCCAAGGTACCAACATCTCCTTGCAGGTGCCATGTAGAAGCCTCTGCTGAGCTCAGCAGGTATGCGGTGTAAACAGTGGCTAGGGAAGCAGACAGCAAACTGGTTCAGCAACTGATATAACTGAGTCTATCTGACCCAGAAGGCTGCAGCATATTTCTAAAAGGATCCATACTCCAGGACCAGAAATATAGTTAAACAAGGCTTTTGAAAAATGGAGAGCCGTTACAGCACAAAAATCATATCCTTACTTCCCTTAAATGACAGGCTTTAGATGCACTGGAGGAAATGCTGGTTTTCTCTCT
Organism: Pampus argenteus; assembly: GCA_036937835.1. Classification (NCBI taxonomy): domain Eukaryota; kingdom Metazoa; phylum Chordata; class Actinopteri; order Scombriformes; family Stromateidae; genus Pampus; species Pampus argenteus. Next base: position 25,430,469 of record CM072864.1, on the reverse strand, counting down.
GCAGTGTTTTGAATTTGGACTGCAGTAACCATTTTAAATGCTAGTCGACAGGTTTACATATTGTTTCTTCAATTTTTACTGTTCTTGGACATACCGGGTCAGATGCCTCTATTAGACTTTACTACGGTTTTCACCCTAAAGGAGATTGTATTTGGGTCAAATTACTATGGCATACAGAGAGAATGCATGAAAAAGTGGCCTTGCTTTTATATTGAAATCTTTGGAGGACTAGCTGTAATTATCAGTAGTAGAGTTGTAATAGCTTTCTAAATTGTTTTCAGGGAGCTATTTTAGACTTTGACAAGGCTTTTACCCTAAACATTCAAGTACAGAAATAAAGAGTATTATTACAATAGCATATTCAAATATTGTGTTTTTAAAATGCAAATGTATTATTTCTATCAAACCCTACAGATCACACTGATGCTGTTAATCCTTCAAGCCCCCAAACATTTCCATGGCTTTGGTCTTGCTCATCGTTCTGATGTCAGTACTTTTGACATCCACCCATGGATTGAATTTAACTATCCCCTCTTCTGAATACCAAGTAGCACTAGGACAAGACATCAGCCTCGGATGCTATTTCACCCTTGATCCTGTGGATGTTGGTTCCTTGGAGATTGAGTGGACGGTCAACCGTTCAGAGTATGAGTTCAGAGTTGAGTATGTAATCCACCACTTCTTAGGTTTTGAAGGCCGAGTCTACTTTTCCCACCCAGATCTTCAAGATGGAGATGTTTCACTAACCATTAAACGTGTCTTAATTAGTCACCACCTTCCCTGCAAACTACAGTTTGTTGACATCTACCAAAACTTCTGCAAGCACTCAAGATGACTGGTCTTCACAAGGCAATGCAAAAAACACCACAGGAACTACCAAGGGAACCACCTCTGTAATCACCACAGAAACTATCACAGGAACCACCACTGTAGTCACCACAGGAACTATCACAGGAACCTACCGAGATTTTGGAATGGTCCATGACATTGCTGAAACCCCCACAGTTGACTTAAGCCTCACCACGGAATCTCAAAACACTTCATCATCATCATCAACATCACATGATAGGGGAGTATCAATCGGAGTGGCTGCTACCTTTACTATTATTATCATAATTTTGGCAGGCAAAATTTTCTGGTCCTGGATACAAAAAAGACAGCAGAAGTCTGAAGAAAATGTCTCAGCTGATGAAGCGAACCTTGTCCATACACAGGATACATACATAGGATTTGAGGTATTAGTAATTACAGTTCCTGTTTTGTAAAATAATTCAATAAATAGAATAATTTAATAAATATAAATTAATTTTATGTTAAAGATTGTAGACATTGTGGAGAACATGGGCATGGAACTTGAAGACATATCCAAACCCCTTATGGGCATTAAGGTGAGCAGTAAGGCTCATTAAGGTGAAGGTCAGAAGCTTGATTTATTGTTCATAAAATTTTAACTCTGGTCCCTTTTACATTAGAAGTGTACATGTCATTTTTGTCCTTGGCAGGGGGAAGATACTACAGAAGAGGTACCTGAAACACAGAATGTGGATTTTGAGGGTAAGAACTTGTGCTGAAAAAAAAAAAAACTTGGGGCCATCACTGCTATCAGGCTGCTCTAATAAGTCTCTTAAGAGTTTGCAGCTGATTCAGAACGCTGCTGCACGTGTTCTGACAGGAACCAAAATCAGAGATCACATCTCTCCCATTTTGGCTTCCTTGCACTGGCTACCTGTTAAATCTAGAATAGAATTTAAAATTCTTCTCCTAACTTACAAAGCTCTTCATGGTCAGGCACCATCATATTTAAAAGAGCTCATAGTACCTTACCACCCCACTAGAACATTGCGCTCCCAGGATGGTGGGTTCCTTGTGGTTCCTATAGTGTCTAAAAGTAGATTGGGAGCCAGAGCTTTCAGCTATCAAGCTCCTCTTCTGTGGAATAAACTACCACTCTGTGTTCGGGAGGCAGACACGATCAACACCTTTAAGAGTAGACTTAAGACTTTCCTGTTTGATAAAGCTTATAATTAGGGCTGGCTCAGGTCATCCCTTAGTTATGCTGCCATAGAACTAGACTACTGGGGGACTCACATACTCTCTCATTCTCTCTCTCTCCTTATCTATCCATCTATCTATCATGTTACTAATTAAACTTCTTCCCCGGAGTTTCTGTGCTCTCTCGCCCAGCAGGTTCTTGTGGACTTTGTCTGCTGCTGTGGTCCTGCGTGGCGTCTACTGCATGTGTTGTCGCCGTCATCATTGTTGCCATATCCCCATTACAGTTTATAGTTATGTAATGATTTGCTGCTACTGTAATAATTCATCATTCATTGTAACCTATTCTTATCATCAACTGTAATTCATTATTATTCATTGTACAATATGTGTGTGTTGATTTGTTCTGTACATGTGACATCATTGCACGTCTGTCCGTCCTGGGAGAGGGATCCCTCCTTTGTGGCTCTTCCTGAGGTTTCTTCCACCTTTTTTCCTGTTAAAAGGTTTTTTGGTGGGCAAGTTTTTCCTCACTCGAATCGAGGGTCTAAGGACAGAGGGTGTCACTCCCTGTACAGATTGTAAAGCCCTCTGAGACAAATGTATTTTGTGATTTTGGGCTATATAAATAAAATTTGATTTGATTTGAATTGAAAATGATTTTAATACTAATAGAAGAATGTATTACATTACATAGTGTATCATAGCTAGAATTTGGTTTTTATAGCATGGTCACATAGAAATGTTGATCTTCAACAGCTATCATACAAAGATCGTTGAAAATATTGATTTGTTGGGTGTTTTCCCATGGATATACTTAGATAGTGGACCAAAGTGTGTATACTGAGATACTGGATGCTAATACTTCATAAATAGGGATGCAGAGATCCAACTCTTGTTAATGTTTCCAATGTTAAGTAAAGTTTGAGTTCACTTTAGTTAAATAAACAATTGTTGCTGATGTTTCTTGTGTGTCTTAATAATTGCACAGATGGGAAGTTAAGGTGTAAAGCAAACTAAATGGATCAAGTAAGACTAATAAATGAATAAGGGGGTGTCACATGCTGGGAAGTGGAATGACTTCACAGTGGAGACCAGGGCGTCCCAGAGGGTGATGGGGGCGGGTGTGGTTGCGCTCAAGAAGAATTGTAGTTGAATCTTAGCTTTATCATCTGTCTTTCTTATTAATTCACCTGATCAGGGACAAGATGAAGAGTAACAATCAACAAAATTAAGTGTGTTTGGTGACTGTACTGCATGTTTTCATCTATAGACTTAACATTTCATGCAGAAAAAACTCCAAGTCGATCTCCAAGTGGCATCGAACACTAACAGAAGACTCACAGAGACCCTACTATCCGGCATTCTGAAGCCCAACCTTCTAGCGTCTTCCCCAAGGCTAGTCTCTTTCAGGGGTCTGGTAGGGGCCTTGAACCATAGTCTTTCAATTAAGTGTCCGGCGCAGGTCATCCAACGCTACATTGTAGCAAAAACCTTTATTTACCCCTTAAGAAATAGCAACAGTTGGCCAGAGGTCAGCAAAGGCCATCATCCCACAGGCGGAGGTTTGAGAAGGTCAATAAGCCAGTATCTGCAGACTGTGACTAACTGACTGTGCAAGTGTATGACTGAGGCTGATTCAACCAAATATTGGTGTGATGATACCTGAAAATTAGGTCCAATGGCTACCCATTTGTTGTCCTTCACATACTGAGAAGTTGGTCTTCAAAGACCTCATGAAATTTGGGTCCAGTTTGGGTTCCTTTCTTTTGTTGACAGATTGGGTAGGCATTGGACCTAATGTTCAGGTAGGCTTTAACTTTGCAACTAAAGTGAGTGCAAGTCAGCACACCGATATTTGGCTGAATCAGCCTCAGTCATACACTTGCGCAGTCAGTTAGTCACAGTCTGCAGATACTGGCTTATTGACCTTCTCAAACCTCCGCCTGTGGGATGATGGCCTTTGCTGACCTCTGGCCAATTGTTGCTATTTCTGAAGGGGTAAATAAGGGTTAGCTTTTTTTTTTTTTTTGAAACTGTCCTTTTTTCTAACCTCACTTTGCATTCAACTCCTGTTCAACTCTCCACCTACAGTTGAACTTTTGACTTATAATACCATTGGTCAGTTTCATCCCCTTCACGGCCACTTCTGTAATCTGATTGGCTGCATGTGGTGTCAACTCATTCAGTTGTAGACTTCTTGGCACCTTTTGTCCAGGCCACCTGAGGGTCAGTACATCTTCTCTGGTCAGGCCCTGAATGTTTACGCTTTGGTGTGGATGGGTCAGTAAAGCTAAGAGAAACTGATATACTGTAGGTTTAGTTGGAACTAAAATACACATTTCCCTTCTCAGATTCACAAATTATAAGCAAAAAATAATCAAGGGACAAAATATTTAGTTGTGAGCAAACACAGCACAAATACATTTGGCTGATACTAACTGTAAAAATTGGAAAATGGCCTAATTTGTTGTGAAAAATTGGTATTAAAATAGGCAATATATAATAAGGTGGAATTTACAATAAGATATTGTACCTCTAAAAGTACACATAATATGGTGTTTATGGCAATAATGTTCTTTATTAACTAAAAACTAGTCAAGCAGCTTTCACCTTAGTATAATAAATATGTGATCTCTGTCATTAATTTTCTTAACATCCTCAAACTAACTGAACGCATCGCTTTTGATGCCAAAAGTAAAACTGTTCGAACAAAAAGTTGTTGAAATGTTATCAAAAATAATCTGAATTTTTGTTTCCTTCCAGTCGAACTGTAATGGCCACTCACAGAGAGATTGAACATCTGCGGCGTGGCAGTAAAAGTTCAAGGTGCTCCACATGTTGAGACTTTTTGGTCCAAGTACCTGCCCTCCTCCTCCTGTTCTTACTGTTGACCCAAGGGTTCATGGGTAATGCAGACACTTGTGGCATGTTACAAACCTTTAATGTTTCACTATAAATCCAGATGACCTCTAAATCCTTCTCGTATCACCGCATCTGGAAGGTTGAGTTTAATTGCGTCTATGTTCTGTTTCTTTTAAAATAAAGATAGATTGTTATTACATCAGTATTATCATGTTCTGTTATTACATTTCACTCCAGTGATTCAAAGGAGCACCGACTGATCTGGAGACAAATCTGTCAATTTAAAAAAAAAAAAAAAAAGCTGTCAAAGAATACAAACACAGAGGTAGGTCAATTTAGATATTTATAACTTTGGCATACAAGAGTAGCCTATACACACAAAAATATTCACAAAGTAGGAAGAGCTGCATGCACAATGCTCAAAATAAAACATGCAAGAACAGGGATTTACTCACACACTTCAGAACAAGAACAAATCACTCATATTTTAAAAATATAAAATGCTAACACGGTCAGATGTTTACATGTTGCAGTAAAGTTATTAATTATGACGTACGTTTTTATAAAGTTAGGTTATTATCCTCCAATGCATGACAGGAAATGTGATATTGGACATTAGTCAGCCACTTTAAAAAAATAAAATGTTGTAAAAACAAACATTTTCCACTGAAACGTTTTTTTTTTTTCCTCCCAAACATAATGTCTGGCAGTCGCTATCTCCAAAGTAACCTACTTTACAAAATCCAGGATTAAAGCTGGAAAACGACTCAAAACAAGGAAGGCCACACAGCAACGTGCCAAAGCATGCAAATTAAACACCGAAAAGGTTGTTCAATACACACAAAAAAGAAAAGAAAACAAAATAACAACACACGTGTTAATAAAGAAAATATACACAGATAAAAAGGAGTCAGTGTGTTCTCGTTACCTGCCACCTGTCGCTTCAGCGCCTGGGACACTTTGGGACAGAAGCGTTTGGTGTGAGCTTTGGCCCCCGTGGCCCCACAAAGTGGACACACATACTGCCGCAGGTAGGGGCACAAAACCTCTCCGGCTTGGTTCTTCAGCCAGTGGGATCCGTACACCAAATCAGACTCCCCGTTGTGTTTGCAGAAACTGCAGAACATGCGCTCGGATGATGGAGGCGACGCAGGCGGCTTAGGTGTTTTGAAACGAGTCGTCTTCTTGCGGTCCTTTGGTCCCCGGGAGCTCGCTGGTCTCGGCGCTGGCTTCAAATCCCTCACCGTTGGTGTATCACTAGAAAAAGCGTGTAGCGTGTCCCACAGATCATGATGAGCAAAAGAGGCTGGCAGTGTAGGTTCAACGGGGAGATCTGGCGCACAGTCTGCACCGATGTCGCCGCGTTGACTAAGTGCGTTAATGCGCTCCGACCCCAAAGCCTCACAGACATCAGCATCTGGATGCGGAGCATTGGAGGCTGGTACTGAGGGCTGGGTGTCGGTGTTCCGGCCCAGGATCTCTCTGATTGCATCTCTCCAGGGCTGGAAACTGTTGCTATTTGACTCCATGAAGTGCGGCAGGTGACAGCAGAGACCCCAAACCATATCGTTCATTCTCGCTCCTCTCCTACCTTTGTACTTGTCTGTCAGACTCTCTTAAGGAGATGATCACAGCACGGCGGCGCCGACGCGTAGCCTAAATAACTTTTGATTGGTAATTAAGTACAAGATGTGAACCGAGGCACACGCCTCACTGTGCCAGCAGCCAATCACATGAGCTCATGCACTACGTGATCACTTTTAAAACATAACAAAATGCATCCAAAGCAATGTTGATTAATAATCATGTTGTTAAGACTAGTTTGAAATATCATGAGTGTGTTTCAGTGCAAAATATAAATTCATTCATGTGACAGCAACAATAATAGTTGTAATTTACCTTTAGGTGATGAGACTGGAAGTTACAAGCTTTACTGCTGAAGACAGATTCTACTTTCACTAAAGCCACATATGGATTGAATTTGACAAAGAACGAACCCAAATGAATTAGCAGAGAAACATAATAAATGCAGATGCTTCTGTGAAGGACGAGAAATCACTAAATGGACTGATGAGTTTGAAAGTGTTGTGAGTCATAAGCAACGGCCTTCACAGTAAGCAGATCACAAGTGAACACATACAGAAGACAATACCACCGACAAAACACTGAATATAGGAATATCTTGTAGAAAAATACTGTAAATCAGCCATTTTAAGAAAGCTTATTTATTGGCAGTGTTAGTTTATAATAAGATAAAATCCATTTTTGTTGTACTTAATATCATGTCAAAGTGGGAAAATAACAGTAGATAAAAATATTAGTCTTTATTGCTTTTTTTTTTTTTAAAAGAGGAAAAAAAATATTTATTTTTTTTAAATCAGCACCTGTCATCAAACTTCTATCAAAATGACCAATCCAAGTGTGGAGGTTGAGGTATATGCAACTTCCTGTCGGCACCACCATCCCACGTCTCTGACTGGTGATCACCATCTCTGGCTCTGACGGATGAGAGAGAGGAAAGAGATGGCAAAGTAACAGCAATAGTAATGCGGTGAACATTAAATCAGTGTTAGTTTTAAGGTGCAAATGGAGCCAGATTTCTGTGTATTTGTTTGTTTTTCCATCAGAGCCACACGAAGACTTTACTCATTAAAAATCAGCGCAGATAAAGATAGTTAGGAATGAAGAGTTTTGATACTGCTATCAAAACTGGATGCAACACCTTCTATAAAATCTGGTCTTGACTAACCGACAGTTATATGACAGGTTGAGGGCAGAGTAGAGTTCAGGAGTGCTGGGGGTTTGAACTCTGACTTTTCTCTCATGTGAGCCTGAAACAGCAGCAGTTCCCGTCTCGGTGGATGATGGAGTAATGGGAAGACAGCCAGAGATGCTGGTTGGCCCCAAACCTGAAAAATCTGGAGTCAAATACACACAGTGTATCTCGGGATTTTGGAGTGAAATACAAAAGCAAAAGAACTGCTGCATACTCACTGAGGGCAGTGCTCTCTCTCCTGTTGTTGCTTTGTGCTCCTTTACCAAACTGAGGTGAGGCACATAGATACTGCTGCTTCAGGAGAAAAGCCTTCTGTTGCTCAAAATCACGGCGCTGTAGACACACAAGACCCCCACATCATTTAATAAGTAATGAGCAGTGATTTAAGCCACAATGCCCGCGCACTGTGAATTAAACTCCCCCACCTTTACCTTATTCATTACTCCATGTTTGTATTATTTCTACAGCATTTCTAACTCACACCATATGACAACATGATCCAAGCAGTGGCCATATTACACTCTAAAAAGACAACAATCTCCTCATTTTCTTCTCACGTCGTGGCTCAATCGTATCGCGGCATCAGTGAAGGACTGCCTCTCCCTTTCAAAAGTCCGCCTCTGATGATCGAGCTCTGCCCAGCGCACCTGAAGACGCTCCCACTCTTCCAAGAAATAGGAATCAGCCAGCTCAGAGGGGGCAGGTGACATAAGGCTATCCTACAGACAGAAACCAAGGAGAAAGTCCAGGAGTAGCAATACATCACTACGAGCGGGTGCGAGTATAATAAAGATTAATACCTGCAGCAGTTGCTGTTCTAGTTTGACAAGCTGTTGACTCGCCTTCAGTTCGGTTTCTAGTTGAGCCAAGAGCTTGTCGTGGTCCGTACCGACGCCAGTGTGGCCTGCACACAGTCAAGAAAGATCACATATTCATTATGAGGTTTCTCCAACATGACAGAAGAAAGCAAACAAGAAGAAGAAATCTACAAAGTTTAATCCTTCCTTGTTTTATTGTCATTGTTTTTGTTTAAATAAAATGGTACAAGTGAACACTGTGGATTATTACCTTCAGATAAAATGCCACCCAGTCTCTTCTGCAGCAGTTTCCAACTCTGAACCACACCTCCTGTCACATGGTCACCAAGCACCGCCTCAGCTTGAGCCAACCTTTTGTCTTCATTTTGAGACTTATCCTGAACATCCACAGAGCCTGACAAGGTCTTTAACAAAGAAAAAAAAAAGGTTGGTCTAGTTTGTTACGTGGTATACACACATTAACTTTCAACATTGACAGTTCATTTTCAACCTTGGGAACAATACTTTTGATCCATTTGCATGACATTCCCCAGCAGTTTGTTTAGCAGTCATGAAATTGTAGACTTCTCGTTCAATGTGGTGATGTTCAATAAGTGAATGTTAATAAATAAATGAATTAACTTTTAAGCTCCAGATCAGCTACTACACGGATCTTCTGTAGATTGGTTTGTTAACTGCAGTTTCCAAAGTCAAGAATGAACTTTTAATCTGAAATTTAGGCCAACATAACCTAAAAGTCCATAAATTGCTAAGATGAAAAATGAAATTTGAACACCTGTAACAGCTATCCATTTTAAAAATCATTGGGTTTTTTTTGTTCACTTAGTATTTGACCACTGCCTCTTAATTAGGCCCAGCAGACTGATGCCAGTTATTGAGCAGCACAGGTTCAGCTCCTTTCCTCACCCGCTCCATGTCGACTCTGAGCGCATGAAGTAAAGTGGTGAGACTGTGGCGCAGCTTCATCGCCTCTCTGAGCTCTGCTTCTCTGTGTTCCAGCATCAGACGTAGTGTTGCCTCCTCTCGCCTACAAGGTGGAGAGAGCAACTCAAAGAGACGTGTTTGAAAGCAACAGTCAGACAGTGCATGATAACAACAGCCACCTTACTTTGCAGTAGGCCTGAATGATTTGACTGACTGTTCTCTTTTGCCTCGTATTCCAGGTGGAAAGTTCAGCACCTCAATGGCTGGATAAAAAAAATAGAGCACGATGGTAAATGTTGTCAGTATGTGAGAAGGATATACAGGACAGGAGTGAGTCTCACAGGGTCCTTTCTCCTTGTGTCTGTCAGTCAGCTGTGACAGCCGCTCCTTCAGTCTGTTGCTGTGCTGCTCTCGACGCCTCAGCTCTGCATCCTGCTGGTTGCACCGCAGCTGCAGGCGGGTGGACTGGCAGCAGGGAAAAGAGGGGAAATAGTGTTAAGGTATTCAGATTCAGTTATTTATTCCACGATATGTGCCTTACTTTGGCCCGTTCACATCTCAGCATGTCCTGAAGCCGGGCCACATGCTCGTCACTCTCTCTTAGTTGCTCCTATAAGATAAGATTTTCTTACAGATTTAGAAGCACTAATAGTCTACTTTTATATCATTTTCATACTCACCCTGAGTGAGTCTCCTTGGTCTCTGTGCTCCTCCCTGTCAGCCCACCAGGAGGCGCTGTGAGAGAGCTCAGTCAGAGGGTTGGGGCTGGCGTCCCCAAGCAGAAAGGAGTCTGTAGTAGAGCACAGGAGAGAAGGAAGGCCAGTCAAAGATAGGAAGACATTGGTAATTGGGGAGGAAAAGAAATACCAGACTGTGAATGTACATCTTTTATGCATGATTGTTTTTGAAGCAGTAGCCCCTGAGCCCATGTGTGTACATTTCAGGTAAAATAGAGACCATATTACCCGAGTACTCCTGGTGTCTTCCAACTCTCTTCTGAGCAAACCTGGAAGCCATCTGGGGGCCATTTTCACATTTTAGCAACAAAATAGACATTTTACTCACATGCAAATGTAACTGGTGTGCAATAGGATCAACATAATAGGTGCACACATTTCCAGGATAATATGCCCCTTTGACCACTTTAAAAATCACAAACATTGATGACTTCACACATGAGTGTTGCCTTACCTGAGCAGTACACCTTCCTCAGACAGACATCCAGGTGAAGACACTTCTGCTGATTACCAGCAGCAATGATCGAGCAGACTGAAACTGCTTTCTTCCAAACTTTTACTTGATTTTAAACTTAACTTCATTTATGTAAGATGTTGTGGACTTAAAATAACTAAACTATGATGGGGCAAAGTTCATAATCCCAAACAGACACTGAGACTGAGATTTGATTTAGGTTTAGATCAGCATTTCTCATGATGCCTTCAGTTGGATGAATGGAAAAATACTAAAAACAGACCCTGTGTGTCCCAAACGTTTACATTAACCTATAGTGAGTAAATGTTTTACTGTCTGCTTCATGACAGTGTGGCCTGATGTTCACCATCACTACTATTCGTGGGTTATTAAACCACTATTTAAATAAATGAACTTAGTCTAGTAGTTGACGTATTTTTGGAGATGTTGACATATCCTTCAGTTTACAATGAAATCAAACCAAGAAGCTCTTGTACAACCTCTATGTAACCTTGTCTTTGACCTCTTCATGTGTGGTTGTCTTGGTAGCAAGTGTGTATGAATCATGAAGTCTCAGAAACACTTTCTTTTTTTTAATGCTATTTGCACAAATCATTGAGAAGAAAAATCACATTCAGCAATTCCTCAATGTCCCCAAAACAAAGTTTAATTTCTAAAAGTTTGCTCACAGTAGTAAAGTTGAGAAAGATACAGGATAACAGTAGTAAAGGTTTTGATATGAACGGCCATTTACTTGTGTATACATTAATCTGCTTCCAGGTTTCACTATCCAAATAGTGTAAGGCCATGGTGTGTCTTTGACTGTAACATACAGGCTAATAAAAGCAACCTTAACAGGCTGTTAAATATATACAGAAAATGGACGGGATGAAACGTTATTTGACAATCACACACGCTGCAATGACAGGGTTAAAGTCTGTACCATGTTGTTGTACCTCAGAAAGGTAGAAACACCTTTACCATTCCCAGAAATATACATGAATAGTTTAAGATCATACACATTTAAATCTGTAGTGTTTTATAAAGACAGACAATCTGAAATACAGTCTCTCTCTCTCTCTCTCTCTTATTCTTTAACAGCAACTGCTTTTAAATTTAATGTTTGATTCTCTACCTGCAGCACAAAATACTTCCAGTAGCCAATCACATGGGACTAACTCTAATTGGATTGGACTGATTACTGATTAGGTCAGTTAATTGAGACTGGACATTTTTAGTGCTGGGTCAACCAAGAATGGCTAATTCATTAGTCACGTCAGTGTTGATGACTTTTTTTTTTTTTTTGAACATGTAGAGTTTGGCCCTGCTTTAATGTAACAGATAAGAGTTATGATACCCTTAGTTTTGGCAAACAAGTGGACCACTTCCCCTCCTGAACCCATGAGTCCCATGTTCCATCATCCAAAAAGAAGCCGCTGGCAGATCTACAGCAGACATCATGTAGAGGAGAAGACAGCCTTTGACGGATAAATACAGAAATCCTCCATGTTTCTTTCTGCTCTACGTAAAAAGAAAAGATAATTAGGAAACGCTTATTTAAACCAAAATAAAAAAGGCAGCTATAAACCCACACAGATGTCCCTTGTTTTGCCTGATTAGATCACATACAGTAATGTCGTTTTGAACTAGGGTTGCAACTAATAATTATTGATTTATTCGACTTTTTTTTTCCAATATCGTTCATTGTTTGGTCATCATCACACATGCCCTTGAGGCTGTGGTAGCATCTTCAAATTGCTTCTTTTTGTCTGTCCACAGTCCAAAACACAAAGAGATTAAATGTACTATAATGTAAGACAAGGAGAAGACCTCGTCTGAGAAGCTGTAATCATTCACTGTTTGTCCTTTGAGCATGAATTGACTTGTCTGACTTATCTATTAATATTTCAAACTGAAGTATAATTCAAAACGTATCCACATTTGGCTTTGGCTTCATAAGGTGGACAAGCATCAGCATCACACATGAAATACAGTAGAGTACAAATCATAGTAGAGCACATTCAAATAAATAGGCACAGAACCATAAGCTTTATTGGAGCTGAATCAATTAGTCAGTTAATTAATTATTTAATAGAACAGAACATTAACTTGCAACTTTATGCAAACATTTGCTTGTTCCAGCATCTCCAATGTCAGGATTGGCTGCTTTCCTGTATTTCATTTCATTTAAAATAAAATATATTTGGGTTGTGAAATCAAGAAAAATACTTGGCAGATTAATCTATAATAAAAACTGTTTGTTGCAGCCCCAAACTTGTATTCTGGTGAGAGAAAAATTAAAGTTAAATAAAGTCATGTCATGTGAGAAATTAAACTTGATTTGTAGGCCCGAACTGCCTGAGTTCACGATTAATTAAGAAATTAATAATCCATTAATCAATCAAGCTAGTGTAAGATGAAAGTTGTAATTAATTTATTCACTAGTGCAGTTTATATCCCCCATGGAGGAAAAGCAGGCTCAGTCTTCCGTGTTTGTGTGTCAGTGTACCTTGACCCTCCGGATACTGGCCTCTAACCGGAGCTGCTTCACGGCCCTCTGAGCGATGATTCGGTTGTTGTTAGACATGACGACGGTTTGGAGGAAAAGAAAAGGCGCGGCCGCCACCGAGCGGAAACTGACCCCAACTGCTTCAAAAGCTTTTTCACCCGAGTGGGAAACGTTGACTGTCCAGAGCCCCGCCCCTCTGCGCCGGCTGGCCATTCTATTGGGCTTTGAGGCTATCAATCAAACAAGTGCCATTCCCCTTGTATACATTGCCTTTATGAGTTTTCCTAGAGAGCAGAGCAGACTGTGACCTTCAACAGCACCGATTTGATTTGATTTATTAAATAAACATAACAAATTAATACTGATAAATATAAATGAAAAATATGTATTATGTGATTCTGAACTAAACAAGGTAATCACTGCATGCATATACACAACAGCAGCAGAGAGTGTAGCACTGAGAGCATGATCTGACTCAGTATCAGTAGTATTCATACTTTCAGGATTGATCTGCCCACCCCTAAAGCAAACATTATTTATAGGGTACTATCCTGTGTTTTACAGGAAGAAGACAAGAAGAAATATAAAAATAAAAGAGATGGAGAAGACAATATAAGACGAGTCTACAGCCATGCTGGTAGCTCTGTGAGATACGGGTGGATGATACATGACACACAATTTGAGTGTAATCCAGTTTTGTTATGGTGCCCCTAGATGAAAAGTCACAGGATGACCAAAGTGATGTCAAAAAGCTGTTATTGGATCTAAATAATGCTATTGTTTAGAAAAATGCATTGTCATCAAATACAAACAAACCTTTTAAAAATGGCAAGTGTTGATAGTGATGACACATTATAGTTTTTTGATGGAATAAAGAAGCTCATTATAAAAAACCTGTAAAGAAAATGATAAAGAAAATGAATAGTGTCAAATCATTAGTGATGAAAAGATTTTACTTTTAATATTTCTTTTTTTCCACAATGCAAACGTATGGTTAGATTTAATTATTCAGTGTAACCAGTTTTCACAATTTTTAATTCTTCATGATATAAAAAAAACCTTATACAATCATAGTACAACATTAGAAAAAAACCTGACACCATAGATAGACATGCTATATTAACCCTTATACTGTATAATGCAACTATACAGTAGCTCAGTCCATGGGGACTTGGCTTGAAAACCGGAGGGTGGCGGTTCAAGTCCCACACAAAATATGGAAGGTGAGCTGGTAGCTGGAGAGGTGCCAGTTCACCTCCTGGGCACTGTTGAGGTGCCCTTGAGCAAGGCACCGACCCCCCCAACTGCTCACTGGGTGTCGGTCTGGCTGGCTGCCATCACTCCACCATCTCTCTACACATTTGCATGTCTATGCCGTTGTACTGCATGTGTGTGTGTCTGGGTTAAATGCATGTAAAATAAAAATAGAGTGAAAAAATAATTTCCCCATTGAGGGATGAATAAAAGTAAATCTTAATCTTTTTAATCATTTTTCCACCATAAATGCCCTGTATGAGGACTATATCCAAACCATTAGAGTATATCTAAAAAAAAATCATTAGATATTATGGTTGTTTTGTTGTTCTGTTAATATAATATAATCAGAACAGTCATTTGATTTTCATTTCAAAAAGGCATTTTTTTTGTTTTCCTGTTTGGAAAAAAACAGATAGGTCTACAACATTTATAATGGACTTGATTTTCTTTCTCGCCTTTGTAAAACTGAAAATGAAATAGTTAAGTAATGTATGAACTGTAGCACTCAGGCATACGAAGGTGTACTTATTCCACACAGGAGGATGGATTAGTAAAATGGTCTTTGAACATATGAGCAATAAAGTGCACTACTGCTATTATTGAAATAAACAGCATCTCTCTCTCTCTCTCTCTCTCTCTCATCACTGCTCTCCACAACTCTGTTGCACTGAAACTTTTCAACTGTTTTCCTAATCTTATTCTTCATATTCTTATTAATAAAAATAGCTAAATCAAGTGCTTTATAAATGTTGTATATGCCTTTCTGACTTTTCACGTTGGTTCCCCCGAAGTGTGCAATGTCACAGTATGTAACTAGTTTACTTCGGTGACTTGTCCCCTGAAGACAAAGTAAAAAGAGAAAAAAAAAACATATTAATTCCATATAGTTTATTATGTTGAGACATCAGACGCCCTGAGACCAGACTCAAATTCATACTTGATAGGTGATAGGAGCAGAGTTTGAAATGGAGCGATATTTCCTGCTTGTGCAAGGCTGCGTGGTGGGAGAGGGTGGACAAAAAAAAAAGATACCATTAAAACTCAGGGTTTAAGCAACACTGATTATGGAATGACAATGCTATTGATGAAGTGCCCCGTATGACTCACTGGAACACAGGAGGAGCCCCTCTGGTCACACAGGCTCAGGCTGCAGTGAAGGAAAACATCTCGATATTCACCCTGGGGTAAGAAGAACAGGGCAGAGAAACGAGCCTTGGAAGACAAGCCGCTCTCAACCACTGACACCTGTCGGCGGTCAGTAGGACACCTGGCCGAGACGATAGAATGGGTCATCAGGGCCATTTCACATCACTATACATTAAACTTTTTTTTTTTTTATCATTTCAATATATTCCACAATGCACCTACTGAGCGACACATACTTATTATGGATGAGAGAGTATCGCACAGGATCGTCAGGGTTTGATGAGTGAGTGGCGTAGCAGTCCTCCAGAACAGCTGCCAAGCTTGGATCTTTCTCATCCACAGAGATCTCCACGTACAAGGGTGAGCCCACTGGCAGGGTGACCTGGCCTGCTGGATAAGTCTCTGTATAGTTGGAGTCTCGGAACAGAGACATGGAAGTTCTGGCTTTGGTACCCGAGCCTGAAATGCCACCTGTCAGTCTGTTAAGAAAAAAATGCTTTTTGTTATGAAAACTAAGGCATTTCCCCCAGCAGGCATCTACCCTTAAACAAATACTAAGCAACGTCATAAAAAATGTTTGGTATCAGCTTTTTGTAGAACCATCACACAGGCTTGCTCAGGTACATCTTTGCTGAGATCAAAAAAAGATATTGTGGCAGAGAGCAATATATGCCTGCACTATAACGACTACATAAACAAGACCAACTTTCACCAGGTCTGGATTGATTATTTTTTGATAAAATTTTGTACAATCACGTAACACTTTTCTATTTAACAATTGTAAATGATGAATGATGCCATAGACCCCTTCAATAAAAGACGACTCACGCCAGCAATGGTCTGATAGCCACATTCAGGCTGGTGTCTGTGTCCAAGGGATAGGCGCAGGAGAAGGGAAGACTCACAGGAAGGATGAAGGACGTGTCGTTAATCGGATAGAGGAATAAACTGTTGGAGTAGATGGCATGTGTGTGGCAGACACAGATGATTCAATTATCTGTCAGTTAAGTGATTATGTCAGCTTGAGAGGGTGTGCAATGAGCAGCAGCAGCAGCAGCAGCACAGAAGAAAGTATGATGTTATGTTGAAGAGGTTTTTATAGACATACTAACATAGATTTACAGAAAAAAAAAAACCTAAAATAAACAAACAAACAAAATCATGAAGTCTTTACCGTCAGTGTGTTTCCACAGGCTCCTGCCCTGGCCTCCACTTCATACCACACTACATCGTCTTGCACTCTCACCCAGGTGCAGTTGCGGGCTGCCAGGTTGCCAGAGAATGGGTCAAAACGAGAATGGGTCATGCTAGCCAAATCCAGGCCTACTTGGAGTTTATCATGGCCACAAATAAGTTGAGAAGACTGGGGAGGAGGACCCTGGCCTAAAGAAAGAGATATGTCACCAAATATAAGTGTGAGAGGAAGAAGAGAACCTCTATAAACCTTCACCTCGGTATATCATTTTAACTGTATGATGTCAATAGATTTGACAATATTAAAGTAAACCTACGTTCACAAACAACACTGGCATCTTCACTGTGAATGCAGTTGTGGGCCCCAAATCCTTGATGTCTGCAATCCATTAGTGATGATTCATTTCCAAAACAGGAGACATTATCCAGCCAGATGGGACCAGTGCCTTGTCCAAAAGCTGCACTTTGTAGTGCTGAACGAGCGCTGCCACAGCCCAGCTGTCTGCACACCACGCTGGCGTCTCGCAGGTCCCAGGCATCATCACACACTGTCCCCCACTGTCCATTATGTAAGACCTCCACTCTGCCAGAGCAGCGGTCATCAGAGCAGCGGTCATCAGAGCCTCACTGGTGAACCAGCTAGCGGAAAAGCATACAACATAATATTGATTGATATCTTTGAGAAACTAAAAATAGAGTAAATCAAAAAAAAGGTTTCATGTAAATCACATACGTCATATCTCTGTAACAGGTGGCAACTGAAATCCTACATATAATACCATAGAGAGCAGTGGTGAAATGTAACTAAGTACATTTACTCAAGTACTGTACTTAAGTACAAATCCGAGGTACCTATGCTTTACTTGAGCATTTCCATTTTATGCAACTTTATACTTTTACTCCACTACATCTCAGAGGCAAATATTTTGTACTCTTTACTGACAGCTTTAATCACTAGGTACCTTTCAGATTACAATTTTTCTCCTACTTCTTAAACTACTTAAAAACCTACTTGGATTAGCTGGAAGATGCATTGTCACAAAGCTTAAAACAGAATTGTTTTCTGAGCTTGTTAATTAAAGAGACAAACATATTATGATCTTACAGAATATGATGCACTACTGTAGATTAAACTAACCACCAGTAGTTAGAATTAGTACAACCTTAAATAACTACATCAATAAAATGCACATTATGCACAGGACTTTTACTTACAGTGGATTATTTACACAGTGTGGTATTAATACTTTTACTTCGGTAAAGGACACGAATACTTCTTCTGACATTGATAGAGGGGCTCTTACACAATGAGATTTAATTGGCTTTAGTTGCTCAAATCTGTGTTTACCTTCACAGACCACACCAGCATCCTCATTGTGGCCACAGTTGTGGGATCCAATCCCTCGGTGTCTGCATTCACTGAGCTGTGATTCGTTGCCTGTGCACATGACGTCATCCAACCAAATAGGCCCACTGCCCTGTCCAAAGCGGGCACTGTGTGGTGCTGACAGGACCATGCCACAACCCATCTGTCTACACACCACCTGAGCATCAGTCATGTCCCAGTCGTCGTCACACAGTCACACACTGTGCCCCACTGTCCTCGGTAGAAGATCTCTACTCTACCAGAACAGGAGCCGTTCCATCCATTAGCCGGGCGGACCTGCCCTTCAACTGTTGCGGCTGATGTTGTGGCCGTCATGTAAGACGTCGCCTGAGCGATGGTGGAGTTGTGTGGTCTTTGGTCAGGTGTGGTTAAGGCAACAGCAGGTTCTGTTCTGTTAACCTCTGTTAACAATGAAAAAAAAATTGTTCATAAATGATTCATTTAAGAACAAGTGGATAGTGGTGTCTTAGATAGATTTAAATGAATGGATTAGGTGAGCAAATTGAATAGTTTGTATCACTGTAAAGATGATTCAAATAGAACAATACCTGCACAGTATGCAAGATTGCATGTGGATGGCATCACAAGTTTGTAGACGTAGTAGTTTCCATAGCACAGCTTGACATGGATGACGTTTGAGCTAAAAGAGCAGCAGCTTCCCCAGGAACCACACACAGAGCGAACTACAATTTCATTTGACTGTGTGAGATGAGGTTCTGTTATCCACAGAGGAGCATGGGTTCCACATCTATAGTCAGCTACACACATCTCTGGAATATGTGCACTCATTTGTCCCAGGAACAGACGATACCAACCTTGCCAGTTAACATTTCTGTCACAGCGTACAATTTGATTCATTGTATTATTAGTTGAACGCCACTCATCATCCAGTACAGTGTAATGGTCACATGGGTCGCCACAACCAGTCCAATTGCCACTCGTGATGCAGTCCATGCCTAAGGGACAAACATTGTGTCCACAGGTGAACTGGACAGACTGGGAAGAGTTACCCGATCTGGTGCTGGAGGAAGGCTCCATGCATTGGAAGGAGCCTGGAGTGTTTTGGCAAACCTGAGGTGGAGGACAGGGCGATTCTGGGAGGGAGCACTCATCAGTGTCCACACAGCCGCTGTCTAGTGACCAGTGATAACCTTGGCTACAGCAAGAAGAGTCACTGCAGAGTTTTGTGTTGTAACAGGTGAGACCATCACCTACAAAGCCATCTTTACAGACACAAGAGATCACCTGGCTGGCAAAGCTGTCTCCTCTTTCTCGTGACTCCCGGCAAGTGGCTTCATCATGACATGAATCACAGCTGGAGACAAGTGTCCCTGTGAGAAGCACAAGGATAGTTTGATGTATGTTGCTGTTGCTTATTTACCAAAGGAAACAGTGAAAATGAAAATGAAGCTATTACATGCAAGTGGCATAAATAAAATAAATTTCATTAATTAGGTTTTCTGTTTTCTAAATGTATAAATCAAGAGGGAAAGAGCAATTACATAGTGAATGTGTGTCATAATGTCAGATGCTTTACCTGAAGTGTTTCCTGTAATAATTTGCAAAATTAGGATCAATAACAATCCCCCAGGCAACCCCATTATGGATAATATCCAGGACACAAACCTGTTAAAAAGACAAAGATGTATTAATAAAGCCGACTTAGTGAAATGACAAATTCAATACAAATTCAATGTGCAATCTCGAAACTATTCTTCCATACATAAAATTCATTACATTATACGTACCTTGGAGAGACTTCAGGTAAATCCAGGTAAAATGTTGAAAGCTCCCAGTGTATGAGAGTGTGAGAATTTATAGGCCTGTGTTGGTGTTCAAAGGACTATACAACGCATTCATTGGTGAATCACTTAAATGGGTCCTTTATAACACTGATTTATGTCACATCAAAACTGTTAATTATTAATAAAAATATATAATATCTAACATTTATTTCTGTTTCAAAGGACTGGCGCAGTGTTGAAAGAGACCTCTCGATTCTCTCTCAAGTTTGCGCGTTCCAGTGTTAATGTACCTACTGAATGGCCCATTTATAACCACATCTTATCAAGAGCGGTTAATGAAATGCCACAAAGTATATTCATTTTTTAAGCATGAACCTTTGACACAAAGTAGTTTGACCACTCACTATCTCATGTCTCATGAGTGCTCACTTTAAAAATGTAGGCGAAAGTGGGATTTCTCCCCTAAGGGTCCGGGGAGAAAGGGTTCGCCTACAAATTTTTCTTCCCTTCAGGGAGCCTGAGCGCAGAGAGGACGCACTGCCACAAAAAGGTGAAAAGCCTTCAGGATGTTCAGCAGTGGAGAAACTTTTCTCTTCTTTTCTTTTCTTTTTTTTTTTCTTTCTCTCTCTCCCTTTCTTTCTCTTTCATTTCTTTCTTTCTTTGCAAGGATTTACTTTATTATATATTTTTTATTCATTAATTAATTAATTAATTTATTCATTTTCTTTTCTTTTCATTTGTTTCCCCTTTTTAAGCCATTGCTCCTACAGGCCTCCTCAGGGGCTCTGCATTCAGTGAACCATGCCCCGGTCTCGCTGCTCTCTCCTTGCCCTGAATGCCACTAATTCCTGGGCTGGTCCTGCAACCCTAACCTCAACCTTGCTCACCAGCCGGACCCGGGCACCCACACTTAAGCACCCGCCGACTGCCTACCTAGCCTACGCTCATGCAGCGCCGACCCCCAAACACATTTGCGCCCCTGGTACTCCACCAGGGAGCTCCAGCACTCGGTAACCTCGCCCCCTCTTTCTTCTTCTCCTCCTCCTTCTTCTTTACCTTCTTCACCTTCTTCTTTACCTTCCTATTCACGTTATTCTTCTTCACCTTCTTCACCTCCTTCTTCTTCTTCACCTTATTCTTCTTCACCTTCACATCCACTGCAGCAGTTAACTTACAAGGAGACATGTAAAGTTAATTTTGAGTCACCTGTTCTGCCAACAATTCTCATAAAGAAAAGTCCCCCACCTCTCTTCCTACCTTACCACATGATTCTTTCAATTAATCAAACTTTATTTTTATAGCATTTTTTCTCACCCCTTCCACTCACTAATAAACAATAAAAAAATAAATAATGTCCATCACATTATTATGTAGATCAAGCAAGACTGTGTGTACAAACTACTTAGGTTTTTGTATGTTAAAAACATTATAACCCTAATCCTTCCTATACATGCTGTGCATTTTATACATTGCAGATCCACTGCAAAAATGTTGCTGTGATGTATTACAGTCAATGCACAACATACACAGGCGTAAGTTCTGTAGTTGAGAATGTAGTGCTTAAAGAAGATAGCAAAAACAAAACTCAATGAAGTCATTTCATGTATTTTATTAAATACTGTGTAATACTGTAAGACAATTGCTTGTTTTGTTGTTTTACAAAATAAACCAATAACAGAATTACAAATAATTCAGCCGATCACCAGACATAAAGTTTCTAACGACATGAGTCACACCCAGTTTCACCAACACACATCACAGGTGAATTTAACACCACATATGTTCACATTAAACGCAAAAAGTTCCTATAACTTACCAATAAAATTTTGAGAAAGACTACAGAACATGGAGAGTTTTACTGCTTGGTACCACGATCATTTTTAGATATGTTGAGTGGTAAGAAGGAAAAGCCTGGCTGTGTATCTCTATGGCATATGATTACAGTCCTACTGTCAACCACAAGCTCAGAAAAACTGATACCATGCCAACAACAACCTGTGTTCACACCAGCCGTGGACACAGCTGGGTTCTTACAACAGGAATGAATTTGTGATATCTCTAAAGTTCCTGTATAACTGATGCTGAATGTGGAGAACATAGTTTTAACAAGATAGATTGTGATATGCACAAGTTCACTATTATGTCACCAGGAGAAAGAAATTAGGTAGGTTTATCATAGTTTTATGGATGATAATACTTTCTGACAGCTCATGACATTGCTGATTAAGACATTGTTCTTTGGTTTTATTATAGAAACAGTAAAAGTAAATGCAGACAGAGAGGGAAGCTTGTTGTTGTCTTCTTTTGACACTGTAATGAATGTACTTTAGCAAATGACAATGTTTCTAATTAAATTATGTCATTAATCTGTTTCTATTTCACCAAAAGGAAAGAAACGGATTCAAGAGAAATATCTGTTAATGTTAAGACACATTCAGAACAGTACCAGGTAAGACAGCAGTGTCTTTAATTAAATGGACATTGACTGAGGATTGTCTGGCTGAGCTTCACTCTGTGATGTCTTTTCAAATGTACAACCTGCCCTCTAGTGGCTAAAAGCTTTAAACACAGGATTTACTCATTATTTTTTACTTTGGAGGATAAAGACGTGACCTGACAGTTTCACGAACAGTTATTCAAGAAATGTATTAATACCCTTACTTTCTGTGTAGTACCTGCAGTTTATACTCAGGGCAGGGTTATAGAAATCATGTAGTCCTTGGCTATGATACCTCATTGAGCCCTTACATGAAACCATAAAGAAGTCAAGAACACAATGTTGCAGCCCTGTGGTATTTCTTGATCTTGCCTGTGAGATCCATTCCTAATCATGACCCGTTTCCATCATAATAATAATATTTTATTGTTATTTTAACTCTTGTGTCACACCGGTGTGTTTCCCCTGTGAAGAAAGGCAGACTATCTGTGCATGGCATCTACGACAGGTCTGGACCACTTGTAAATTGTTTGAACAACAAAGAAATTCTATGTACAAGAAATTTAGTGTGTGTCAAGTTCTCTTAAACACACATGCAACATAAGGATTCATACACAGCATAGATGAGTACAGTATTGTCTGTCTTTGTGCTGACACACTGGCAGTAATGTGGCTAATAGAATGCACATTATCCATTCACAGTCTTTATGTCAGGATAACATGAATACTCACTGGCTCCGAACATCTTGTGGCAGGAGACTTTTCATTTCCATATTGTCTGAAAACACACAGACAAACAGACAATATTATCCAGTTTACCATTGGAGACATAGGCATGCAAAATATTACTCAGCAGCCTCACACATACATTCATTCTTACATAATGTCAGGAGTTACAAAACAGCAGGCAAGAACCCAATAGCATGACACAGGAAACAATTCAGGTGGAGAAACAGAGTTTAATGACTAGCAGAGGTCAAACCAGAAAGCAGTCCGCGTGGCAAACAAATCTAGTAGGAGCAGGCCGAAGGGGAGGTCCAAAGTCCAAAAGGGCAGGTCAAAACACGAGCAGGCAGGATCAGAATCTGGGTAGTCAAAGTTGCTGGATAGCTAGGAGAAAACACACTAGACAATCTGGCAAAGAACTGAGGGAAGTGGACTGGTACATATACTGTGGGGCTGATTAGCTGATGAGGAGCAGGTGAGTGAGGCAAGCCAGGTGAATGCAGAGCAGGGGGGAGTGGCAGCGTCTGAAATGACATGAGAGTTAGTGGAAAAACAGAAGACAGGTGAATGAAAACTAAAGGCTGGCTGAAGTTGTGACACATAATATTCTTATTATGACTGGTGTGAACTTGGACTTGAACTTCATGAAACAAATCCATTCTCTGTATTGTAGCGACCCTGCAGTAATGTTACAGTGTTGTACGTTCATGATTAGAGTTCTGTAATTTCCTACGGTCTGTGAATGTGTCTGAATGGATGTGAGTGCGAGGGGGCGCAGGTGAGAGAGTGAGCCCGAGAGAGTGTGGATGCAGGACAAGACGAGAGAAAGAGTTGATGAGTGGGAGCGTGATTGTTTTTGTGTTCTTTTGGCGTGGTTACGGCCGACAGTAACCGGGTTCTGTAACCAACTCGTTCAACAATAAAGACAAGGTTGGTTGAACAAAGCTATGTTATTCCTTGCGTCTGGTTGGACGCTACAGTATGTTTTGCCTCTGCTTGCCTACCTGTCCCAGTTTACACCCAGCAGCAGGTGATATCTTGTCACTCCTGGTTCTTCAGCCTTCTCATGACCACACAGGTGATGCACAACTATAGGTGTTAAGTACAGGGACACAGTGAAGAATATGGTGAATTGATTGTTCTTCTATATAAATGCTTTTCTAGTATTAACAAGCTAGCTAACGTTACACATTAAGATAGCTGCAACATCAGTTCATTACTCAGCAGTTAGCTAACCTAACAGTCTGACAATGTTAGAGTCTAAACTATGGATATGAACACAAACATTACGTTGGGTTAATAACTAGTAAAATACCAGGGAAATGTTTTCTTACCTGATATCGCCAGGATAACAGTTATAACGTGAGGTTCATGTTAGGAGACCACAGATCCTGACTCTTCCTCTGTGTCCATATTCCCGTTTTTGTTTTCTTGTTGTTTTCCGTTAAAATCCCACAACTCTCTTTCACTCAGATCACAATTGAACAAGAAAAATACTGTATAATTATTATAGTAAATAACTGTAGTTTGTCATTATTGGAATAACACATAAAATAACGGGCGGTTTGTTCATTTACAGATAGTGTCTGTAATTGTACTGTTTTTTAATACTTTTTTTTTTTTTTTTAAATGGGAAAACTACAGTAAAAATGTAGGGTAATTGAAACAAGCTAGTGTAGGACCCAAATCCCAAATAATAGTCTTTATTGAGGAACTCACAGCAGGTGATATGGCAGGTGAGAGAGAGGGAATAAGTCCTGAGTTCAATCGGAGAGTCTGTGGCAACGAACTGGAGCAGGGGGACAGACTGCCCGGGGAAACCTCCAAACAGCCAGGGAAACAGGCAGACAGACACCAGAAACACTGAGGCAGAACTCGTGGTCGAGGACGAAAAGGTGAGGTAATTACCGGGGCAGAGACAGACGAGCAGGTCAAAGGCAGGCAGGGTCGGCAACGGGAGATCAGTCCGGAAAACAGTGCTGGAAAGACTTGCATGACACGAAGAACAATCTTGCAAAGAGTGTCTGGAGGTTGGAGCTTAAATACAGGGTTGATTACTGATGAGGAGCAGGTGTGGGAGGCGGGAGAAACCATGGTGACTGATGAAGAGGCGGGGCTGACAGGTGAGTGGAAAGTTACTGGGTGCAGGTAAGAGGGAGAATCAGGCAGGGGACCAGAGTGGATTGTGACAGTAATTTACTTTAAAATGACGTTTTTTGTTGTTTATTTTTACAGTGTATGTAATGTCAAACCAGACTGCAGGGACATTTCAGAATATGAATATGCACTGTTGCAATTCATTTTTTGCCAGTACATTGATGTGTAAAGTATTTAGGCCCTGTTTACACGTACACGGGTATTTTTAAAAACGGAGACATTTCCCTTCGTTTGTACCTATCTTTTACACGCAAACGGTGAATTCGCCTCTGAAAACGAATCTTTCTAAAAACTCCGGCTAGAGTGGAGATTCTGGAAAACTTTGGTTTTGCGTGTAAATTGAGATAAACGGAGTTTTAGGCAGCTGATGCGCTAAAAGTGCGACCAATGTTTACTTGTTGCTATGACGACGATCATGGAAGCGCTCAGAGTAGCAGTCGCATTTATTCTGGTGCAAACACTTCTTATGTGTTTGCATTTGCATACACAGCTGATGCATCATGTCGATGACCAGAGACGAATGAGGGCTCGGAGGTCAGCACTTTTATCACTTCTCCCACCTATTCGAAGACCCAGTCGCCGTCACCGCCAACGTCGCCGGTTTTGGGTCCGACCCGGGAGGACTGCTGTATGGTGGGATAATTTTGAAAATGAAGTGGTTGTCCCGGAGGAGTGGCGTGAAAATTTTAGGATGTCGCGGTCATCACTGTTGGCACTCTCCGACTTGCTGCGTCCTTACATCGAGGGCGAGATGACCGTCATGCGGTCTCCTGTCGGTTTTATGCGGGTTGATGTAAACGAAAACTTTTTTGAAAACGATGCTATGTGCACGATGTTTTTTTGGAAAACGGAGGGAGGGAAATATTCGTTTCTCAACATACCCGGCTACGTGTAAACGTAGCCTTAGTGTCCAATGAGTTAGAACATTGTGCACAGTGGCTAAAGTGGAAAAAGCCTGTAGGTTTATGAGGCAGCTATGAGTCAGTGTTAAATGGTTTTCTAGTGTGAGCATGAACCAGTCTGTCTCTGATATTTCAGCAAGGGTAGGGACAGAGCTGATATTATTTAGAGATAGGTCACTTTTGAGGACATTACAATGTTTAAAGATAATATTTTTGATCCTGCCTGGCAGAGGAGGGTACTTAGTAGAAAATGTAAACTATGAGGAAGTAGTGGTGGCTCTAGTTTTCTTCATTAACAGAGACTTCCTCGGTGTATGTAGGGCCCCCTAATAGGCCAAGAAGATATATGATGTACAGTAACCACTATGCTGGAAACAGTCTTCCATTTCAACAGCATTAAGATGATTACACACTGATAATAACCCAGATGAACACAAAATTACAAATAATAATAATCAAACACCAGCCCCCTCAGTCATGGTTTCAACAGAATACAGGAAATACCAGGAAATCAAGTTCAAAAATACATTATGGGAAGAAGAGCATCATGGGAAAAATATATAATTTTTAAAGGTTAATTTCTCCCAAAATATTGAAAAACCCCACATAATGTAGATCAGCCATAATATGGACTTTTCAAACATTGGATTTCTACAGGACTTTAGAATAACCATGAACAAGGTGATGAGAACACAGAGTAAGGAGCCCCAGGATTACACTTGTCTGTAGTTTTGTTTTTGTCTACTTACTAATGGAAGGTTGTTTGACATGTAGGCAACACTGCCATCTGTTGATACTCTCAGGCTTGTCGTGAAAATGATTTGTCATTAATAGCGTGTCTTTTTATTCATTCTGCTTACAGAAAAATTTTAGATAAAAGATAAAAGACAGAACAGGACACTCAACATGAGGAAGTGTCTTTCTTTTTCTGTTATGCAATCTCTTTTGATTTGTAGTCAGGAAAGAACATTTCTTTTTAAATAGTTTCTCCTTTGACTTTAGTATCAAAACTGAAGTCCCTACTAACAACAAAGCTTGAAATGAGATGCAGTTGGTCTTTTAGACCAAATGCAAATAAATTAATCTAACCAAATAGTTTTTTCTGGTTTGATTTCTGCAGACGAGACAACCAATAAAATAATGACTTTTTGCTCAACATTATCATTCACATCCAATAGGGGTGTGACGTGATTTCTCGTCGGGTTGGAAATCGGTCTCGCGAGATTTGTTGTCCAACAAGCAGCCGAATGACGTCGGAAAACAAAAAAACAAAGTTAAATAAAAGTCTGTTGTCCAGGCATTCATATTTGTAATTTAGTTTTCTTAAAATCTCGTCTCGTCTCGATCTCGTGAACCCAATCTCGTGTCTCGTCTCGTGAACTGAGTGTCTCGTCACACCCCTAACACCCAGTGATGATGAACTCTGACCTGTGTCCAGTCTATCCATCTATCTTCAAATTAAATCAAATTTTATTTATATAGCCCAAAATCACAAAATACATTAGTCTCAGAGGGCTTTACAATCTGTACAGGGAGTGACACCCTCTGTCCTTAGACCCTCGATTCGAGTGAGGAAAAACTTGCCCACCAAAAAACCTTTTAACAGGGAAAATGGTGGAAGAAACCTCAGGAAGAGCCACAGAGGAGGGATCCCTCTCCCAGGACGGACAGACGTGCAATGATGTCACATGTACAGAACAATCAACACACACATATTGTACACTCACAATGAATTATAGTGAATTACAATGATAAAATGAGAATGTTTACAATGAATTATTACAGTAACAGTGAAACTTGTGATAGAGATACAGATGCACAGTAGCAAATAATTAACTAACTATAATCTGTAATGGGGATATGGTAACAATGATGACGGTGACAACACATGCAGAAGACGCCAGGCAGGACCACAGCAGCAGGCACAGTCCACAGAGAACCTGCTGGACGAGAGAGCACAGAAACTCTGGGAAAGAAGTTTAGTTAGTAACAAGCAGAGAGAGAGAAGGAGATAGAGAGAGATTATGATAGATGATAGATAGATAGATGGATAGATAAGGAGAGAGAGAGAATGAGAGAGAGAGAAGAAGAGAGTGTGTGAGTCCCCCAGCAGTCTAGTTCTATGGCAGCATAACTAAGGGATGACCTGAGCCAGCCCTAATTATAAGCTTTATCAAAAAGGAAAGTCTTAAGTCTACTCTTAAAGGTGTTGATCGTGTCTGCCTCCCGAACACAGAGTGGTAGTTTATTCCACAGAAGAGGAGCTTGATAGCTGAAAGCTCTGGCTCCCAATCTACTTTTAGACACTATAGGAACCACAAGGAACCCACCATCCTGGGAGCGCAATGTTCTAGTGGGGTGGTAAGGTACTATGAGCTCTTTTAAATATGATGGTGCCTGACCATGAAGAGCTTTGTAAGTTGATAAGAAGAAGGTAAAAAAGAAGGTGAAGAAGAAGAAGGTGAAGAAGGTGAAGACGAAGAAGAGGGTGAAGAAGAAGGTGAAGACGAAGAAGAAGGTGAAGAAGGTGAAGAAGAAGAAGAAGGTGAAAAATGTGATGAAGAAGAAGAAGAAGAAGGTGAAGAAGGTAAAGAAGAACAAAAAGAAGGTGAATAATAAGAAGAAGGTGAAAAAGAAGAAGGTGTAGAAGAAGAAGATGGTGAAGAAGAAGAAGAAGGTGGAGGTGAAGGTGAAAATGAAGAAGTTGAAGGTGAATGTGAAGAAGAAGGTGAAGACGGTGAAGAAGAAGAAGAAAGTGAAGGTGAAAATGAAGACGTTGAAGGTGAATGTGAAGAAGAAGAAGGTGAAGAAGAAGAAGGTTAAGAAGAAAGTAAAGAACATGAAGGTGAAGAAGAAGGTAAAGAAGAAGAAGAAGGTGAATAATAAGAAGAAGGTGAATAAGAAGAAGGTGAAGAAGGTGAAGAATGTGAAGAAGAAAATGAGGGAGAAGAAGGTGAAGAAGAAGGTGAAGAATAAGAAGGTGAAGAAGAGAAGGTAAAGAAGGTGAAGAAGAAGAAGGTGAAAAAGGTGAAGAAGAACGTGAAGAATGTAAAGAAGAAGAAGAAGGTTAAAAAGAAGAAGAATGTAAAGAAGAAGAAGAATAAGGTGAAGGTGAAAATGAAGAAGTTGAAGGTGAATGTGAAGAAGAAGAAGGTAAAGAAGAAGAAGGTGAAGAAGAAGGTGAAAAATGTGAAGAAGAAGAAGAAGGTGAAGGTGAAAATAAAGAACTTGAAGGTGTATGTGAAGAAGAAGGTAAAGAAGAAGAAGAAGAAGAAGAAGGTGAAGGTGAAAATAAAGAACTTGAAGGTGTATGTGAAGAAGAAGGTAAAGAAGAAGAAGAAGAAGAAGAAGGTGAAGGTGAAAATGAAGAACTTGAAGGTGTATGTGAAGAAGAAGGTGAAGAAGGTGAAGAAGAAGAAGGCAAAGAAGTAGAAGAAGAAGGTGAAGAAGAAGAAGAAGGTGAAAAATGTGAAGAAGAACGTGAAGAAGGTGAAGAAGGGAAAGAAGAAGAATATGGTGAAGAAGAAGAAGAAGGTAAAGAAGAAGAAGAAGATGGTGAAGAAGAAGAAGATGATGAAGAAGAAGGTGAAGAAGTAGAAGAAGGTGAAGAAGAAGGTGAAGAAGAACGTGAAGAATGTGAAGAATAAGAAGAAGGTGAAGAAGAGAAAGTGAAGAAGGTGAAGAAGAAGAAGGTGAAGAAGAAGAATAAGGTGAAGGTGGAGAAGAAGAAGGTTAAGTTGAAGAAGAAGGTGAAGAAGGTTAAGAAGGTCAAGAAGAAGGTGAAGAAGAAGACGAATGTGAAGAAGAGGAAGGTGAAGATGAAGAAGAAGGTAAAAAAGAAGAAGGTGGTGAAGAAGGAGGTGAAGAAGAAGAAGGTGAAGGTGAAGAAGGTAAAGAAGAAGGTAAAGACAAAGAAGAAGAAGGTGAAGTTGAAGAAGGTGAAGAAAAAGGTGAAGAAGAAGAAGGTCAAGAAGGTGAAGGTGAAGAAGAAGAAGGTGAAGAAGAAGGTGAAGTACGTGAAGAATGTGAAGAAGATGAAGAAGAAGAAGGTGAAGATGAAGAAGAAGAAGGTGAAGAAGGTAAAAAAGAAGATGAAGGAGAAGAAGGAGAAGGTAAAGAAGAAGAAGGTGAAGAAGGTGAAGAAGGTGAAGACGAAGAAGAGGGTGAAGAAGAAGGTGAAGAAGGTGAAGAAGAAGAAGGTAAAGAAGAAGGTGAAGAAGAAGGTAAAGAAGGTGAAGAAGGTAAAGGTGAAGATAAAGAAGGTGAAGAAGAAGGTGCAGGTGAAGAAGAAGGTAAAGACAAAGAAGAAGAAGGTGAAGAAGAAGAATGTGAAGAACGTGAAGAAGAAGAAGAAGGTGAAGAAGAAGAAGAAGAAGGTAAAGGTGAAGAAAAAGAAGGTTAAGGTAAAGAAGAAAGTGAAGAAGGTGAAGAAGGTGAAGAAGGTGAAGAACGTGAAGAAGAAGGTGAAGAAGGTGGTGAAGAAGAGGAAGAAGGTGAAGAAGAAGAACAAGGTGAATAATAAGTAGAAGGTGAATAAGAAGAAGATGTAGAAGAAGAAGATAGTGAAGAAGAAGGTGAAGAAGAAGGTAAAGAAGAAGAAGGTGAAAAATGTGAAGAAGAAGAAGGGGAAGAAGGTGAAGAAGAGGAAGAAGAAGAAGAAGGTGAAGGTGAAGAAAAAGGAGAAGGTGAAGAAGGTAAAAAAGAAGAAGAAGGTAAAGGTGAAGATAAAGAAGGTGAAGAAGAAGGTGAAGGTGAAGAAGAAGGTAAAGACAAAGAAGAAGGTGAAGAAGAAGAAAAAGGTGGTGGTGAAGAAGAAGGTGGTGAAGAAGAGGAAGAAGAAGGTGGTGAAGAAGAGGAAGAAGGTGAAGAAGAACAAGGTGAATAATAAGTAGAAGGTGAATAAGAAGAAGGTGTAGAAGAAGAAGATAGTGAAGAAGAAGGTGAAGACGAAGAAGAAGAAGGTGAAGAAGGTAAAGAAGAAGATGGTGAAGAAGAAGAAGATGGTGAAGGTGAATCTGAAGAAGAAGAAGAAGATGATAAAGGAGAAGAAGAATAAGGTGAAGAAGAAGAAGGTGAAGAAGGTAAAGAAGAAGAAGAAGATGGTGAAGAAGAAGAAGATGGTGAAGGTGAATCTGAAGAAGAAGAAGGTGAAGAAGAAGGTGAAAAAGAAGAAGATGATGAAGAAGAAGAATAAGGTGAAGAAGAAGAAGGTGAAGAAGGTAAAGAAGAAGAAGAAGATGGTGAAGAAGAAGAAGATGGTGAAGGTGAATCTGAAGAAGAAGAAGGTGAAGAAGAAGAGAAGGTGAAGAAGAAGATGATGAAGAAGAAGAAGAATAAGGTGAAGAAAAAGAAGGTGGCGAAGAAGAAGGTGAAGAAGAAGAAGAAGAAGGTGAAGAAGGTAAAGATGAAGGTGAAGAAGAAGGTAAAGACAAAGAAGAAGAAGGTGAAGAATGTGAAGAAAAAGAAGGTTAAGAAAAAGAAGGTTAAGAAGAAGAAGGTGAAGAAGGTGAATAAGAAGAAGGTGAAGAAGGTAAAGAAGAAGAAGAAGGGGAAGAAGAAGGTGAATAATAAGAAGGTGAATAAGAAGAAAATGGTGAAGAAGTATAAGAAGAAGGTGAAGGTGAAAATAAAGAAGAACTTCAAGGTGTATGTGAAGAAGAAGGTGAAGAAGAAGAAGAACGTGAAGAAGGTGAAGAAGGTTAAGAAGAATAAGAAGAAGGTGAAGAAGAAGAAGGTGAAGAAGAGAAAGTAAAGAAGGTGAATAAGGTGAAGAAGAACGTGAAGAATGTGAAGAAGAAGAAGAAGGTGAAGAAGGTGAAAAATGTGAAGAAGGTGAAGAAGAAGGTGAGAAAGAACGTGAAGAATGTGAAGAAAAAGAAGAAGGTGAAGAAGAGAAAGTGAAGAAGGTGAAGAAGGTGAAGAAGAAGAATAAGGTGAAGGTGGAGAAGAAGAAGGTTAAGTTGAAGAAGAAGGTGAAGAAGGTGAAGAAGGTCAAGAAGAAGGTGAAGAAGAAGAAGAATGTGAAGAAGAGGAAGGTGAAGATGAAGAAGAAGGTAAAAAAGAAGAAGGTGGTGAAGAAGGAGGTGAAGAAGAAGAAGGTGAAGGTGAAGAAGGTAAAGAAGAAGGTAAAGACAAAGAAGAAGAAGGTAAAGAAGAAGAAGGTGAAGAAGGTGAAGAAGAACAAGGTCAAGAAGGTGAAGGTGAAGAAGAAGAAGGTGAAGAAGAAGGTGAAGAACGTGAAGAATGTGAAGAAGATGAAGAAGAAGGTGAAGAAGAAGAAGAAGAAGAAGGTGAAGAAGGTAAAGAAGAAGATGAAGGAGAAGAAGGTAAAGAAGAAGAAGGTGAAGAAGGTGAAGACGAAGAAGAGGGTGAAGAAGAAGGTGAAGAAGGTGAAGAAGAAGGTAAAGAAGAAGGTGAAGAAGGTGAAGAAGAAGGTAAAGAAGGTGAAGAAGAAGAAGAAGAAGATGAAGGTGAAGAATAAGGAGGTGAAGAAGGTAAAGAAGAAGAAGGTAAAGGTGAAGATAAAGAAGGTGAAGAAGAAGCTGAAGGTGAAGAAGAAGAAGAATGTGAAGAACGTGAAGAAGAAGAAGATGGTGAAGAAGAAGAAGATGGTGAAGGTGAATCTGAAGAAGAAGAAGATGGTGAAGGTGAATCTGAAGAAGAAGAAGAAGAAGAAGAAGGTGAAGAAGGTAAAGACAAAGAAGAAGAAGGTAAGGAATGTGAAGAAAAAGACGGTGAAGAAGAAGAAGAAGGTGAAGAAGGTGAATAAGAAGAAGGTGAAGAAGGTGATGAAGAAGAAGGTGAAGAAGGTAAAGAAGAAGAAGAAGGGGAAGAAGAAGGTGAATAATAAGAAGAAGGTGAATAAGAAGAAAATGGTGAAGAAGTATAAGAAGAAGGTGAAGGTGGAAATAAAGAAGAACTTCAAGGTGTATGTGAAGAAGAAGGTCAAGAAGATTGTTAAGAAGGAGGTGAAGAAGAAGAAGAAGGTGAAGAAGGTGAAGAAGGTTAAGAAGGTTAAGAAGAATAAGAAGAAGGTGAAGAAGAGAAGGTAAAGAAGGTGAAGAAGGTGAAGAAGAACGTGAAGAATGTGAAGAAGAAGAAGAAGGTGAAGAAGGTGAAGAAGAAGAAGGTGAAAAATGTGAAGAAGAAGGTGAAGAAGGTGAAGAAGAAGGTGAGGAAGAACGTGAAGAAAAAGAAGAAGGTGAAGAAGAGAAAGTGAAGAAGGTGAAGAAGAAGAAGAAGAATAAGGTGAAGGTGGAGAAGAAGAAGGTTAAGTTGAAGAAGAAGGTGAAGAAGGTGAAGAAGGTCAAGAAGAAGGTGAAGAAGAAGAGGAAGGTGAAGATGAAGAAGGTAAAAAAGAAGAAGGTGGTGAAGAAGGAGGTGAAGAAGAAGAAGGTAAAGACAAAGAAGAAGAAGGTGAAGAAGAAGGTGAAGGTGAAGAAGGTGAAGAAAAAGGTGAAGAAGAAGAAGGTCAAGAAGGTGAAGGTGAAGAAGAAGAAGGTGAAGAAGATGAAGAAGAAGAAGAAGAAGGTGAAGATGAAGAAGAAGGTGAAGAAGAAGAAGAAGAAGGTGAAGAAGGTAAAGAAGAAGAGGAAGGAGAAGAAGGTGAAGAAGGTAAAGAAGAAGAAGGTGAAGAAGGTGAAGACGAAGAAGAGGGTGAAGAAGAAGGTGAAGAAGGTGAAGAAGAAGAGGGTAAAGAAGAAGGTAAAGAAGAAGGTGAAGAAGGTGAAGAAGAAGGTAAAGAAGGTGAAGAAGAAGAAGATGAAGGAGAAGAAGGTGAAGAATAAGGAGGTGAAGAAGAAGGTGAAGAAGGTAAAGAAGAAGAAGAAGGTAAAGGTGAAGATAAAGATGGTGAAGAAGAAGAAGAAGAAGGTGAAGGTGAAGAAGAAGAAGGTGAAAAAGAAGAAGGTTAAGAAGAAAGTGAAGAAGGTGAAGGTGAAGAAGAAGGTAAAGAAGAAGAAGAAGAAGGTGAATAATAAGAAGAAGGTGAAGAAGGTGAAGAATGTGAAGAATAAGAAGGTGAAGAAGAGAAGGTGAAGAATGTGAAGAAGAAAAAGAAGAAGGTGAATAAGGTGAAGAAGAAGAAGAAGAAGGTGAATAAGGTGAAGAAGAAGAAGAAGAAGGTGGTGAAGAAGAGGAAGAAGGTGAAGAAGAAGAACAAGGTGAATAATAAGTAGAAGGTGAATAAGAAGAAGGTGAAGGTGAAGAACGTGAAGAAGAAGAAGAAGGTGAAGAAGGTGAAGAAGAAGAAGGTGAAGGTGAAGAAAAAGAAGGTTAAGGTGAAGAAGAAAGTGAAGAAGAAGGTGAAGAATGTGAAGAAGAAAAAGAAGAAGGTGAATAAGGTGAAGAACGTGAAGAAGAAGGTGAAGAAGGTGGTGAAGAAGAGGAAGAAGGTGAAGAAGAAGAACAAGGTGAATAATAAGTAGAAGGTGAATAAGAAGAAGGTGTAGAAGAAGAAGATAGTGAAGAAGAAGGTGAAGAAGAAGGTAAAGAAAAAGAAGGTGAAGACGAAGAAGAAGAAGGTGAAGAAGGTAAAGAAGAAGAAGAAGATGGTGGACAAGAAGAAGATGGTGGAGGTGAATTTGAAGAAGAAGGTGAAGAAGAAAGTGAAGAAGAAGAAGAGGAAGAAGAAGGTGGTGAAGAAGAGGAAGAAGGTGAAGAAGAAGAACAAGGTGAATAATAAGTAGAAGGTGAATAAGAAGAAGGTGTAGAAGAAGAAGATAGTGAAGAAGAAGGTGAAGAAGAAGGTAAAGAAAAAGAAGGTGAAGACGAAGAAGAAGAAGGTGAAGAAGGTGAAGATGGTGGACAAGAAGAAGATGGTGAAGGTGAATCTGAAGAAGAAGAAGAAGAAGAAGAAGAAGAAGAAGGTGAAGAAGAAAGTGAAGAAGAAGAAGGTTAAGTTGAAGAAGAAGGTGAAGACGAAGAAGAGGGTGAAGAAGAAGGTGAAGAAGGTGAAGAAGAAGAAGAAGGTCAAGAAGGTAAAGAAGGTGAAGAAGAAGAAGAAGATGGTGAAGAAGAAGAAGAGGGTGAAGGTGAAAATGAAGTTGAAGGTGAATGTGAAGAAGAAGAAGGTGAAGAAGAAGGTAAAGAAGAAGAAGGTGAATAATAAGAAGAAGGTGAATAAGAAGGAGAAGAATGTGAAGAAGAAGATGAATGAGAAGAAGGTGAAGAAGGTGACGAATAAGAAGGGGAAGAAGAGAAGGTGAAGAAGGTGAAGAAGGTAAAGAAGAAGAAGAAGAAGGTGAAGAAGGTGAAGAAGAAGAAGGTGAAGAAAAAGAAGGTTAAGGTGAAGAAGAAAGTGAAGAATGTGAAGAAGAAAAAGAAGAAGGTGAATAAGGTGAAGAAGAAGAAGAAGAAGAAGAAGGTGGTGAAGAAGAGGAAGAAGGTGAAGAAGAAGAACAAGGTGAATAATAAGTAGAAGGTGAATAAGAAGATGTAGAAGAAGATAGTGAAGAAGAAGGTGAAGAAGAAGGTGAAGAAGAAGAAGGTGAAAAATGTGAAGAAGAAGAAGAAGAAGGTGAAGAAGAAAAAGAAGAGGAAGAAGGTGAAGAAGAGGAAGAAGAAGAAGAAGGTGAAGGTGAAGAAGAAGGTGAAGAAGGTAAAGAAGAAGAAGAAGGTAAAGGTGAAGATAAAGAAGGTGAAGAAGAAGGTGAAGGTGAAGAAGAAGAAGGTGAAGAACGTGAAGAAGAAGAAGAAGAAGGTGAAGGTGAAGAAAAAGAAGGTTAAGGTGAAGAAGAAAGTGAAGAAGAAGGTGAAGAAGAAGAAGAAAAAGGTGGTGGTGAAGAAGAAGGTGGTGAAGAAGAGGAAGAAGAAGGTGGTGAAGTAGAGGAAGAAGGTGAAGAAGAAGAACAAGGTGAATAATAAGTAGAAGGTGAATAAGAAGAAGGTGTAGAAGAAGAAGATAGTGAAGAAGAAGGTGAAGAAGAAGGTAAAGAAAAAGAAGGTGAAGACGAAGAAGAAGAAGGTGAAGAAGGTAAAGAAGAAGAAGAAGATGGTGAAGAAGAAGAAGATGGTGAAGGTGAATCTGAAGAAGAAGAAGGTGAAGAAGAAGAGAAGGTGAAGAAGAAGGTGAAGAAGAAGATGATGAAGAAGAAGAAGAATAAGGTGAAGAAGAAGAAGGTGAAGAAGGTAAAGAAGAAGAAGAAGATGGTGAAGAAGAAGAAGATGGTGAAGGTGAATCTGAAGAAGAAGAAGGTGAAGAAGAAGGTGAAGAAGAAGAAGGTGAAGAAGAAGATGATGAAGAAGAAGAAGAATAAGGTGAAGAAGAAGGTGGCGAAGAAAAAGAAGAAGGTGAAGAAGGTGAAGAAGAAGAAGGTTAAGAAGAAGACGAAGAAGGTGAAGAAGAAGAGGGTTAAGAAAAAAGATGAAGAAGAAGGTGAAGAAGAAGGTGAAGAAGAAGAAGAAGAAGGTGAAGAAGGTGAAGAACGTGAAGAATGTGAAGAAGAAGAAGGTGAAGAAGAAGGTTAAGAAGAAGAAGGTTAAGAAGAAGAAGAAGGTTAGGAAGAGGAAGGTGAAGAAGGTGAAGAAGGTGGTGAAAAAGAAGGTGAAGAAGAAGAAGGAGGTGAAGAAGAAGGTGTAGAAGGTAAAGAAGAAGAAGAAGAAGAAGGTGAAGAAGAAGAAGGTTAAGAAGAAGAAGAAGGTGAAGAAGAAGAAGGTTAGGAAGGTGAAGAAGGTGGTGAAAAAGAAAGTGAAGAAGAAGAAGGTGAAAAAGGTAAAGAAGAAGAAGAAGAAGAAGGTGAAGAAGGTGAAGAAGAAAAAGAAGGTGAATAATAAGAAGAAGGTGAAGAAGGTGAAAATGAAGTTGAAGGTGAATGTGAAGAAGAAGAAGGTGAAGAAGAAATAGAAGGTTAAGAAGAAAGTGAAGAAGGTGAAGGTGAAGAAGAAGGTAAAGAAGAAGAAGAAGAAGGTGAATAATAAGAAGAAGGTGAATAAGAAGAAGGTGTAGAAGAAGAAGATGGTGAAGAAGAAGAAGATGGTGAAGGTGAATCTGAAGAAGAAGAAGAAGAAGAAGGTGAAGAAGAAGAAGATGGTGAAGGTGAATCTGAAGAAGAAGAAGAAGGTGAAGAAGGTAAAGACAAAGAAGAAGAAGGTAAGGAATGTGAAGAAAAAGACGGTGAAGAAGAAGAAGAAGGTGAAGAAGGTGATGAAGAAGAAGGTGAAGAAGGTAAAGAAGAAGAAGAAGGGGAAGAAGAAGGTGAATAATAAGAAGAAGGTGAATAAGAAGAAAATGGTAAAGAAGTATAAGAAGAAGGTGAAGGTGGAAATAAAGAAGAACTTCAAGGTGTATGTGAAGAAGAAGGTCAAGAAGATTGTTAAGAAGGAGGTGAAGAAGAAGAAGAAGGTGAAGAAGGTTAAGAAGGTTAAGAAGAATAAGAAGAAGGTGAAAAATGTGAAGAAGAAGGTGAAGAAGGTGAAGAAGAAGGTGAGGAAGAACGTGAAGAAGAAGAAGAAGGGGAAGAAGAAGGTGAATAATAAGAAGAAGGTGAATAAGAAGAAAATGGTGAAGAAGTATAAGAAGAAGGTGAAGGTGGAAATAAAGAAGAACTTCAAGGTGTATGTGAAGAAGAAGGTCAAGAAGATTGTTAAGAAGGAGGTGAAGAAGAAGAAGAAGAAGGTGAAGAAGGTTAAGAAGGTTAAGAAGAATAAGAAGAAGGTGAAAAATGTGAAGAAGAAGGTGAAGAAGGTGAAGAAGAAGGTGAGGAAGAACGTGAAGAAAAAGAAGAAGGTGAAGAAGAGAAAGTGAAGAAGGTGAAGAAGAAGAAGGTGAAGGTGGAGAAGAAGAAGGTTAAGTTGAAGAAGAAGGTGAAGAAGGTGAAGAAGGTCAAGAAGAAGGTGAAGAAGAAGAAGAAGGTAAAAAAGAAGAAGGTGGTGAAGAAGGAGGTGAAGAAGAAGAAGGTAAAGACAAAGAAGAAGAAGGTGAAGAAGAAGGTGAAGGTGAAGAAGGTGAAGAAGGAGGTGAAGAAGAAGAAGAAGGTGAAGAAGGTTAAGAAGGTTAAGAAGAATAAGAAGAAGGTGAAAAATGTGAAGAAGAAGGTGAAGAAGGTGAAGAAGAAGGTGAGGAAGAACGTGAAGAAAAAGAAGAAGGTGAAGAAGAGAAAGTGAAGAAGGTGAAGAAGAAGAAGGTGAAGGTGGAGAAGAAGAAGGTTAAGTTGAAGAAGAAGGTGAAGAAGGTGAAGAAGGTCAAGAAGAAGGTGAAGAAGAAGAGGAAGGTGAAGATGAAGAAGAAGGTAAAAAAGAAGAAGGTGGTGAAGAAGGAGGTGAAGAAGAAGAAGGTAAAGACAAAGAAGAAGAAGGTGAAGAAGAAGGTGAAGGTGAAGAAGGTGAAGAAAAAGGTGAAGAAGAAGAAGGTCAAGAAGGTGAAGGTGAAGAAGAAGAAGGTGAAGAAGATGAAGAAGAAGAAGAAGAAGGTGAAGATGAAGAAGAAGGTGAAGAAGAAGAAGAAGAAGGTGAAGAAGGTAAAGAAGAAGAGGAAGGAGAAGAAGGTGAAGAAGGTAAAGAAGAAGAAGGTGAAGACGAAGAAGAGGGTGAAGAAGAAGGTGAAGAAGGTGAAGAAGAAGAGGGTAAAGAAGAAGGTGAAGAAGGTGAAGAAGAAGGTAAAGAAGGTGAAGAAGAAGAAGATGAAGGAGAAGAAGGTGAAGAATAAGGAGGTGAAGAAGAAGGTGAAGAAGGTAAAGAAGAAGAAGGTAAAGGTGAAGATAAAGATGGTGAAGAAGAAGAAGAAGAAGAAGAAGGTGAAGGTGAAGAAGAAGAAGGTGAAAAAGAAGAAGAAGGTTAAGAAGAAAGTGAAGAAGGTGAAGGTGAAGAAGAAGGTAAAGAAGAAGAAGAAGAAGGTGAATAATAAGAAGAAGGTGAAGAATGTGAAGAAGAAAAAGAAGAAGGTGAATAAGGTGAAGAAGAAGAAGAAGAAGGTGGTGAAGAAGAGGAAGAAGGTGAAGAAGAAGAACAAGGTGAATAATAAGTAGAAGGTGAATAAGAAGAAGGTGAAGGTGAAGAACGTGAAGAAGAAGAAGAAGGTGAAGAAGGTGAAGAAGAAGAAGGTGAAGGTGAAGAAAAAGAAGGTTAAGGTGAAGAAGAAAGTGAAGAAGAAGGTGAAGAATGTGAAGAAGAAAAAGAAGAAGGTGAATAAGGTGAAGAACGTGAAGAAGAAGGTGAAGAAGGTGGTGAAGAAGAGGAAGAAGGTGAAGAAGAAGAACAAGGTGAATAATAAGTAGAAGGTGAATAAGAAGAAGGTGTAGAAGAAGAAGATAGTGAAGAAGAAGGTGAAGAAGAAGGTAAAGAAAAAGAAGGTGAAGACGAAGAAGAAGAAGGTGAAGAAGGTAAAGAAGAAGAAGAAGATGGTGGACAAGAAGAAGATGGTGGAGGTGAATCTGAAGAAGAAGGTGAAGAAGAAGAAGAAGGTGAAGAAGAAAGTGAAGAAGAAGAAGAGGAAGAAGAAGGTGGTGAAGAAGAGGAAGAAGGTGAAGAAGAAGAACAAGGTGAATAATAAGTAGAAGGTGAATAAGAAGAAGGTGTAGAAGAAGAAGATAGTGAAGAAGAAGGTGAAGAAGAAGGTAAAGAAAAAGAAGGTGAAGACGAAGAAGAAGAAGGTGAAGAAGGTGAAGATGGTGGACAAGAAGAAGATGGTGAAGGTGAATCTGAAGAAGAAGGTGAAGAAGAAGAAGAAGAAGAAGAAGAAGAAGGTGAAGAAGAAAGTGAAGAAGAAGAAGGTTAAGTTGAAGAAGAAGGTGAAGACGAAGAAGAGGGTGAAGAAGAAGGTGAAGAAGGTGAAGAAGAAGAAGAAGGTCAAGAAGGTAAAGAAGGTGAAGAAGAAGAAGAAGATGGTGAAGAAGAAGAAGAGGGTGAAGGTGAAAATGAAGTTGAAGGTGAATGTGAAGAAGAAGAAGGTGAAGAAGAAGGTAAAGAAGAAGAAGGTGAATAATAAGAAGAAGGTGAATAAGAAGGAGAAGAATGTGAAGAAGAAGATGAATGAGAAGAAGGTGAAGAAGGTGACGAATAAGAAGGGGAAGAAGAGAAGGTGAAGAAGGTGAAGAAGGTAAAGAAGAAGAAGAAGAAGGTGAAGAAGGTGAAGAAGAAGAAGGTGAAGAAAAAGAAGGTTAAGGTGAAGAAGAAAGTGAAGAATGTGAAGAAGAAAAAGAAGAAGGTGAATAAGGTGAAGAAGAAGAAGAAGAAGAAGAAGGTGGTGAAGAAGAGGAAGAAGGTGAAGAAGAAGAACAAGGTGAATAATAAGTAGAAGGTGAATAAGAAGATGTAGAAGAAGATAGTGAAGAAGAAGGTGAAGAAGAAGGTGAAGAAGAAGAAGGTGAAAAATGTGAAGAAGAAGAAGAAGAAGGTGAAGAAGAAAAAGAAGAGGAAGAAGGTGAAGAAGAGGAAGAAGAAGAAGAAGGTGAAGGTGAAGAAGAAGGTGAAGAAGGTAAAGAAGAAGAAGAAGGTAAAGGTGAAGATAAAGAAGGTGAAGAAGGTGAAGGTGAAGAAGAAGAAGGTGAAGAACGTGAAGAAGAAGAAGAAGAAGGTAAAGAAGAAGGTGAAGGTGAAGAAAAAGAAGGTTAAGGTGAAGAAGAAAGTGAAGAAGAAGGTGAAGAAGAAGAAGAAAAAGGTGGTGGTGAAGAAGAAGGTGGTGAAGAAGAGGAAGAAGAAGGTGGTGAAGTAGAGGAAGAAGGTGAAGAAGAAGAACAAGGTGAATAATAAGTAGAAGGTGAATAAGAAGAAGGTGTAGAAGAAGAAGATAGTGAAGAAGAAGGTGAAGAAGAAGGTAAAGAAAAAGAAGGTGAAGACGAAGAAGAAGAAGGTGAAGAAGGTAAAGAAGAAGAAGAAGATGGTGAAGAAGAAGAAGATGGTGAAGGTGAATCTGAAGAAGAAGAAGGTGAAGAAGAAGAGAAGGTGAAGAAGAAGGTGAAGAAGAAGATGATGAAGAAGAAGAAGAATAAGGTGAAGAAGAAGAAGGTGAAGAAGGTAAAGAAGAAGAAGAAGATGGTGAAGAAGAAGAAGATGGTGAAGGTGAATCTGAAGAAGAAGAAGGTGAAGAAGAAGGTGAAGAAGAAGAAGGTGAAGAAGAAGATGATGAAGAAGAAGAAGAATAAGGTGAAGAAGAAGGTGGCGAAGAAAAAGAAGAAGGTGAAGAAGGTGAAGAAGAAGAAGGTTAAGAAGAAGACGAAGAAGGTGAAGAAGAAGAGGGTTAAGAAAAAAGATGAAGAAGAAGGTGAAGAAGAAGGTGAAGAAGAAGAAGAAGAAGGTGAAGAAGGTGAAGAACGTGAAGAATGTGAAGAAGAAGAAGGTGAAGAAGAAGGTTAAGAAGAAGAAGGTTAAGAAGAAGAAGAAGGTTAGGAAGAGGAAGGTGAAGAAGGTGAAGAAGGTGGTGAAAAAGAAGGTGAAGAAGAAGAAGGAGGTGAAGAAGAAGGTGTAGAAGGTAAAGAAGAAGAAGAAGAAGAAGGTGAAGAAGAAGAAGGTTAAGAAGAAGAAGAAGGTGAAGAAGAAGAAGGTTAGGAAGGTGAAGAAGGTGGTGAAAAAGAAAGTGAAGAAGAAGAAGGTGAAAAAGGTAAAGAAGAAGAAGAAGAAGGTGAAGAAGGTGAAGAAGGTGAAGAAGAAAAAGAAGGTGAATAATAAGAAGAAGGTGAAGAAGGTGAAAATGAAGTTGAAGGTGAATGTGAAGAAGAAGAAGGTGAAGAAGAAATAGAAGGTTAAGAAGAAAGTGAAGAAGGTGAAGGTGAAGAAGAAGGTAAAGAAGAAGAAGAAGAAGGTGAATAATAAGAAGAAGGTGAATAAGAAGAAGGTGTAGAAGAAGAAGATGGTGAAGAAGAAGAAGATGGTGAAGGTGAATCTGAAGA
Source organism: Pampus argenteus (assembly GCA_036937835.1). Classification (NCBI taxonomy): domain Eukaryota; kingdom Metazoa; phylum Chordata; class Actinopteri; order Scombriformes; family Stromateidae; genus Pampus; species Pampus argenteus. Next base: position 25,388,622 of record CM072864.1, on the reverse strand, counting down.
AGAAGAAGAAGAAGAAGGTGAAGAAGAAGAAGATGGTGAAGGTGAATCTGAAGAAGAAGAAGAAGAAGAAGGTGAAGAAGGTAAAGACAAAGAAGAAGAAGGTAAGGAATGTGAAGAAAAAGACGGTGAAGAAGAAGAAGAAGGTGAAGAAGGTGAAGAAGGTGATGAAGAAGAAGGTGAAGAAGGTAAAGAAGAAGAAGAAGGGGAAGAAGAAGGTGAATAATAAGAAGAAGGTGAATAAGAAGAAAATGGTGAAGAAGTATAAGAAGAAGGTGAAGGTGGAAATAAAGAAGAACTTCAAGGTGTATGTGAAGAAGAAGGTCAAGAAGATTGTTAAGAAGGAGGTGAAGAAGAAGAAGAAGGTGAAGAAGGTTAAGAAGGTTAAGAAGAATAAGAAGAAGGTGAAAAATGTGAAGAAGAAGGTGAAGAAGGTGAAGAAGAAGGTGAGGAAGAACGTGAAGAAGAAGAAGAAGGGGAAGAAGAAGGTGAATAATAAGAAGAAGGTGAATAAGAAGAAAATGGTGAAGAAGTATAAGAAGAAGGTGAAGGTGGAAATAAAGAAGAACTTCAAGGTGTATGTGAAGAAGAAGGTCAAGAAGATTGTTAAGAAGGAGGTGAAGAAGAAGAAGAAGAAGGTGAAGAAGGTTAAGAAGGTTAAGAAGAATAAGAAGAAGGTGAAAAATGTGAAGAAGAAGGTGAAGAAGGTGAAGAAGAAGGTGAGGAAGAACGTGAAGAAAAAGAAGAAGGTGAAGAAGAGAAAGTGAAGAAGGTGAAGAAGAAGAAGGTGAAGGTGGAGAAGAAGAAGGTTAAGTTGAAGAAGAAGGTGAAGAAGGTGAAGAAGGTCAAGAAGAAGGTGAAGAAGAAGAAGAAGGTAAAAAAGAAGAAGGTGGTGAAGAAGGAGGTGAAGAAGAAGAAGGTAAAGACAAAGAAGAAGAAGGTGAAGAAGAAGGTGAAGGTGAAGAAGGTGAAGAAGGAGGTGAAGAAGAAGAAGAAGGTGAAGAAGGTTAAGAAGGTTAAGAAGAATAAGAAGAAGGTGAAAAATGTGAAGAAGAAGGTGAAGAAGGTGAAGAAGAAGGTGAGGAAGAACGTGAAGAAAAAGAAGAAGGTGAAGAAGAGAAAGTGAAGAAGGTGAAGAAGAAGAAGGTGAAGGTGGAGAAGAAGAAGGTTAAGTTGAAGAAGAAGGTGAAGAAGGTGAAGAAGGTCAAGAAGAAGGTGAAGAAGAAGAGGAAGGTGAAGATGAAGAAGAAGGTAAAAAAGAAGAAGGTGGTGAAGAAGGAGGTGAAGAAGAAGAAGGTAAAGACAAAGAAGAAGAAGGTGAAGAAGAAGGTGAAGGTGAAGAAGGTGAAGAAAAAGGTGAAGAAGAAGAAGGTCAAGAAGGTGAAGGTGAAGAAGAAGAAGGTGAAGAAGATGAAGAAGAAGAAGAAGAAGGTGAAGATGAAGAAGAAGGTGAAGAAGAAGAAGAAGAGGAAGGAGAAGAAGGTGAAGAAGGTAAAGAAGAAGAAGGTGAAGAAGGTGAAGACGAAGAAGAGGGTGAAGAAGAAGGTGAAGAAGGTGAAGAAGAAGAGGGTAAAGAAGAAGGTGAAGAAGGTGAAGAAGAAGGTAAAGAAGGTGAAGAAGAAGAAGATGAAGGAGAAGAAGGTGAAGAATAAGGAGGTGAAGAAGAAGGTGAAGAAGGTAAAGAAGAAGAAGGTAAAGGTGAAGATAAAGATGGTGAAGAAGAAGAAGAAGAAGAAGGTGAAGGTGAAGAAGAAGAAGGTGAAAAAGAAGAAGAAGGTTAAGAAGAAAGTGAAGAAGGTGAAGGTGAAGAAGAAGGTAAAGAAGAAGAAGAAGAAGGTGAATAATAAGAAGAAGGTGAAGAATGTGAAGAAGAAAAAGAAGAAGGTGAATAAGGTGAAGAAGAAGAAGAAGGTGGTGAAGAAGAGGAAGAAGGTGAAGAAGAAGAACAAGGTGAATAATAAGTAGAAGGTGAATAAGAAGAAGGTGAAGGTGAAGAACGTGAAGAAGAAGAAGAAGGTGAAGAAGGTGAAGAAGAAGAAGGTGAAGGTGAAGAAAAAGAAGGTTAAGGTGAAGAAGAAAGTGAAGAAGAAGGTGAAGAATGTGAAGAAGAAAAAGAAGAAGGTGAATAAGGTGAAGAACGTGAAGAAGAAGGTGAAGAAGGTGGTGAAGAAGAGGAAGAAGGTGAAGAAGAAGAACAAGGTGAATAATAAGTAGAAGGTGAATAAGAAGAAGGTGTAGAAGAAGAAGATAGTGAAGAAGAAGGTGAAGAAGAAGGTAAAGAAAAAGAAGGTGAAGACGAAGAAGAAGAAGGTGAAGAAGGTAAAGAAGAAGAAGAAGATGGTGGACAAGAAGAAGATGGTGGAGGTGAATCTGAAGAAGAAGGTGAAGAAGAAGAAGAAGGTGAAGAAGAAAGTGAAGAAGAAGAAGAGGAAGAAGAAGGTGGTGAAGAAGAGGAAGAAGGTGAAGAAGAAGAACAAGGTGAATAATAAGTAGAAGGTGAATAAGAAGAAGGTGTAGAAGAAGAAGATAGTGAAGAAGAAGGTGAAGAAGAAGGTAAAGAAAAAGAAGGTGAAGACGAAGAAGAAGAAGGTGAAGAAGGTAAAGAAGAAGAAGAAGATGGTGGACAAGAAGAAGATGGTGGAGGTGAATCTGAAGAAGAAGGTGAAGAAGAAGAAGAAGGTGAAGAAGAAAGTGAAGAAGAAGAAGAGGAAGAAGAAGGTGGTGAAGAAGAAGAAAAAGGTGAAGAAGAAGAACAAGGTGAATAATAAGTAGAAGGTGAATAAGAAGAAGGTGAAGAAGAAGAGGAAGGTGAAGATGAAGAAGAAGGTAAAAAAGAAGAAGGTGGTGAAGAAGGAGGTGAAGAAGAAGAAGGTAAAGACAAAGAAGAAGAAGGTGAAGAAGAAGGTGAAGGTGAAGAAGGTGAAGAAAAAGGTGAAGAAGAAGAAGGTGAAGAAGATGAAGAAGAAGAAGAAGAAGGTGAAGATGAAGAAGAAGGTGAAGAAGAAGAAGAAGAAGGTGAAGAAGGTAAAGAAGAAGAGGAAGGAGAAGAAGGTGAAGAAGGTGAAGAAGAAGAAGGTGAAGAAGGTGAAGACGAAGAAGAGGGTGAAGAAGAAGGTGAAGAAGGTGAAGAAGAAGGTAAAGAAGGTGAAGAAGAAGAAGAAGAAGATGAAGGAGAAGAAGGTGAAGAATAAGGAGGTGAAGAAGAAGGTAAAGAAGAAGAAGGTAAAGGTGAAGATAAAGATGGTGAAGAAGAAGAAGAAGAAGAAGGTGAAGGTGAAGAAGAAGAAGGTGAAAAAGAAGAAGACGGTTAAGAAGAAAGTGAAGAAGGTGAAGGTGAAGAAGAAGGTAAAGAAGAAGAAGAAGAAGGTGAATAATAAGAAGAAGGTGAAGAATGTGAAGAAGAAAAAGAAGAAGGTGAATAAGGTGAAGAAGAAGAAGAAGGTGGTGAAGAAGAGGAAGAAGGTGAAGAAGAAGAACAAGGTGAATAATAAGTAGAAGGTGAATAAGAAGAAGGTGAAGGTGAAGAACGTGAAGAAGAAGAAGAAGGTGAAGAAGGTGAAGAAGAAGAAGGTGAAGGTGAAGAAAAAGAAGGTTAAGGTGAAGAAGAAAGTGAAGAAGAAGGTGAAGAATGTGAAGAAGAAAAAGAAGAAGGTGAATAAGGTGAAGAACGTGAAGAAGAAGGTGAAGAAGGTGGTGAAGAAGAGGAAGAAGGTGAAGAAGAAGAACAAGGTGAATAATAAGTAGAAGGTGAATAAGAAGAAGGTGTAGAAGAAGAAGATAGTGAAGAAGAAGGTGAAGAAGAAGGTAAAGAAAAAGAAGGTGAAGACGAAGAAGAAGAAGGTGAAGAAGGTAAAGAAGAAGAAGAAGATGGTGGACAAGAAGAAGATGGTGGAGGTGAATCTGAAGAAGAAGGTGAAGAAGAAGAAGAAGGTGAAGAAGAAAGTGAAGAAGAAGAAGAGGAAGAAGAAGGTGGTGAAGAAGAGGAAAAAGGTGAAGAAGAAGAACAAGGTGAATAATAAGTAGAAGGTGAATAAGAAGAAGGTGTAGAAGAAGAAGATAGTGAAGAAGAAGGTGAAGAAGAAGGTAAAGAAAAAGAAGGTGGTGAAGAAGGAGGTGAAGAAGAAGAAGGTAAAGACAAAGAAGAAGAAGGTGAAGAAGAAGGTGAAGGTGAAGAAGGTGAAGAAAAAGGTGAAGAAGAAGAAGGTCAAGAAGGTGAAGGTGAAGAAGAAGAAGGTGAAGAAGATGGTGAAGATGAAGAAGAAGGTGAAGAAGAAGAAGAAGAAGGTGAAGAAGGTAAAGAAGAAGAGGAAGGAGAAGAAGGTGAAGAAGGTGAAGAAGAAGAAGGTGAAGAAGGTGAAGACGAAGAAGAGGGTGAAGAAGAAGGTGAAGAAGGTGAAGAAGAAGGTAAAGAAGGTGAAGAAGAAGAAGAAGAAGATGAAGGAGAAGAAGGTGAAGAATAAGGAGGTGAAGAAGAAGGTAAAGAAGAAGAAGGTAAAGGTGAAGATAAAGATGGTGAAGAAGAAGAAGAAGAAGAAGGTGAAGGTGAAGAAGAAGAAGGTGAAAAAGAAGAAGACGGTTAAGAAGAAAGTGAAGAAGGTGAAGGTGAAGAAGAAGGTAAAGAAGAAGAAGAAGAAGGTGAATAATAAGAAGAAGGTGAAGAATGTGAAGAAGAAAAAGAAGAAGGTGAATAAGGTGAAGAAGAAGAAGAAGGTGGTGAAGAAGAGGAAGAAGGTGAAGAAGAAGAACAAGGTGAATAATAAGTAGAAGGTGAATAAGAAGAAGGTGAAGGTGAAGAACGTGAAGAAGAAGAAGGTGAAGAAGGTGAAGAAGAAGAAGGTGAAGGTGAAGAAAAAGAAGGTTAAGGTGAAGAAGAAAGTGAAGAAGAAGGTGAAGAATGTGAAGAAGAAAAAGAAGAAGGTTAATAAGGTGAAGAACGTGAAGAAGAAGGTGAAGAAGGTGGTGAAGAAGAGGAAGAAGGTGAAGAAGAAGAACAAGGTGAATAATAAGTAGAAGGTGAATAAGAAGAAGGTGTAGAAGAAGAAGATAGTGAAGAAGAAGGTGAATAAGAAGAAGGTGTAGAAGAAGAAGATAGTGAAGAAGAAGGTGAAGAAGAAGGTAAAGAAAAAGAAGGTGAAGACGAAGAAGAAGAAGGTGAAGAAGGTAAAGAAGAAGAAGAAGATGGTGGACAAGAAGAAGATGGTGGAGGTGAATCTGAAGAAGAAGGTGAAGAAGAAGAAGAAGGTGAAGAAGAAAGTGAAGAAGAAGAAGAGGAAGAAGAAGGTGGTGAAGAAGAGGAAGAAGGTGAAGAAGAAGAACAAGGTGAATAATAAGTAGAAGGTGAATAAGAAGAAGGTGTAGAAGAAGAAGATAGTGAAGAAGAAGGTGAAGAAGAAGGTAAAGAAAAAGAAGGTGAAGACGAAGAAGAAGAAGGTGAAGAAGGTGAAGAAGAAGGTAAAGAAAAAGAAGGTGAAGGTGAATCTGAAGAAGAAGGTGAAGAAGAAGAAGAAGAAGAAGAAGAAGGTGAAGAAGAAAGTGAAGAAGAAGAAGGTTAAGTTGAAGAAGAAGGTGAAGACGAAGAAGAGGGTGAAGAAGAAGGTGAAGAAGGTGAAGAAGAAGAAGAAGGTCAAGAAGGTAAAGAAGGTGAAGAAGAAGAAGAAGATGGTGAAGAAGAAGAAGAGGGTGAAGGTGAAAATGAAGTTGAAGGTGAATGTGAAGAAGAAGAAGGTGAAGAAGAAGGTAAAGAAGAAGAAGGTGAATAATAAGAAGAAGGTGAATAAGAAGGAGAAGAATGTGAAGAAGAAGATGAATGAGAAGAAGGTGACGAATAAGAAGGGGAAGAAGAGAAGGTGAAGAAGGTGAAGAAGGTAAAGAAGAAGAAGAAGAAGGTGAAGAAGGTGAAGAAGAAGAAGGTGAAGAAAAAGAAGGTTAAGGTGAAGAAGAAAGTGAAGAATGTGAAGAAGAAAAAGAAGAAGGTGAATAAGGTGAAGAAGAAGAAGAAGAAGAAGAAGAAGGTGGTGAAGAAGAGGAAGAAGGTGAAGAAGAAGAACAAGGTGAATAATAAGTAGAAGGTGAATAAGAAGATGTAGAAGAAGATAGTGAAGAAGAAGGTGAAGAAGAAGGTAAAGAAGAAGAAGGTGAAAATGTGAAGAAGAAGAAGAAGAAGGTGAAGAAGAAAAAGAAGAGGAAGAAGGTGAAGAAGAGGAAGAAGAAGAAGAAGGTGAAGGTGAAGAAAAAGGAGAAGGTGAAGAAGAAGGTGAAGAAGGTAAAGAAGAAGAAGAAGGTAAAGGTGAAGATAAAGAAGGTGAAGAAGAAGGTAAAGAAGAAGAAGGTGAAAAATGTGAAGAAGAAGAAGAAGAAGGTGAAGAAGAAAAAGAAGAGGAAGAAGGTGAAGAAGAGGAAGAAGAAGAAGAAGGTGAAGGTGAAGAAAAAGGAGAAGGTGAAGAAGAAGGTGAAGAAGGTAAAGAAGAAGAAGAAGGTAAAGGTGAAGATAAAGAAGGTGAAGAAGAAGGTGAAGGTGAAGAAGAAGAAGGTGAAGAACGTGAAGAAGAAGAAGAAGGTGAAGAAGGTAAAGAAGAAGGTGAAGGTGAAGAAAAAGAAGGTTAAGGTGAAGAAGAAAGTGAAGAAGAAGGTGAAGAAGAAGAAGAAAAAGGTGGTGGTGAAGAAAAAGGTGGTGGTGAAGAAGAAGGTGGTGAAGAAGAGGAAGAAGAAGGTGGTGAAGTAGAGGAAGAAGGTGAAGAAGAAGAACAAGGTGAATAATAAGTAGAAGGTGAATAAGAAGAAGGTGTAGAAGAAGAAGATAGTGAAGAAGAAGGTGAAGAAGAAGGTAAAGAAAAAGAAGGTGAAGACGAAGAAGAAGAAGGTGAAGAAGGTAAAGAAGAAGAAGAAGATGGTGAAGAAGAAGAAGATGGTGAAGGTGAATCTGAAGAAGAAGAAGGTGAAGAAGAAGAGAAGGTGAAGAAGAAGGTGAAGAAGAAGAAGAAGGTGAAGAAGAAGATGATGAAGAAGAAGAAGAATAAGGTGAAGAAGAAGAAGGTGAAGAAGGTAAAGAAGAAGAAGAAGATGGTGAAGAAGAAGAAGATGGTGAAGGTGAATCTGAAGAAGAAGAAGGTGATGAAGAAGGTGAAGAAGAAGATGATGAAGAAGAAGAAGAATAAGGTGAAGAAGAAGGTGGCGAAGAAAAAGAAGAAGGTGAAGAAGAAGGTTAAGAAGAAGACGAAGAAGGTGAAGAAGAAGAGGGTTAAGAAAAAAGATGAAGAAGAAGGTGAAGAAGGTGAAGAAGAAGAAGAAGAAGGTGAAGAAGGTGAAGAACGTGAAGAATGTGAAGAAGAAGAAGGTGAAGAAGAAGGTTAAGAAGAAGAAGGTTAAGAAGAAGAAGGTTAGGAAGAGGAAGGTGAAGAAGGTGAAGAAGGTGGTGAAAAAGAAGGTGAAGAAGAAGAAGGAGGTGAAGAAGAAGGTGAAGAAGGTAAAGAAGAAGAAGAAGAAGAAGGTGAAGAAGAAGAAGGTTAAGAAGAAGAAGAAGGTGAAGAAGAAGAAGGTTAGGAAGGTGAAGAAGGTGGTGAAAAAGAAAGTGAAGAAGAAGAAGGTGAAAAAGGTAAAGAAGAAGAAGAAGGTGAAGAAGGTGAAGAAGAAAAAGAAGGTGAATAATAAGAAGAAGGTGAAGAAGGTGAAAATGAAGTTGAAGGTGAATGTGAAGAAGAAGAAGGTGAAGAAGAAATAGAAGGTTAAGAAGAAAGTGAAGAAGGTGAAGGTGAAGAAGAAGGTAAAGAAGAAGAAGAAGAAGGTGAATAATAAGAAGAAGGTGAATAAGAAGAAGGTGTAGAAGAAGAAGATGGTGAAGAAGAAGAAGGTGAAAAATGTGAAGAAGAAGAAGGTGAAGGTGAAAAATGTGAAGAAGAAGAAGGTGAAGAAAAAGAAGAAGGTGGTGAAGAAGAAGAAGGTGAAGAAGAAGGTGCAGAATGTGAAGACGAAGAAGAGGGTGAAGAAGAAGAAGGTGAAGAAGGTGAAGAAGAATGTGAAGAATGTAAAGAAGAGGAAGGTTAAGAAGAAGAAGAGGAAGAAGAAAAAAGAAGAAGGTCAAGAAGGTGAAGAAGGTAAAGAAGAAGGTAAAGAAGAAGAAGAAGGTAAAGGTGAAGATAAAGAAAGTGAAGAAGAAGGTGAAGGTGAAGAAGAAGGTAAAGACAAAGAAGAAGAAGGTGAAGAAGAAGAAGAAGAAGGTGAAGAACGTGAAGAAGAAGAATAAGGTGAAGAAGGTGAAGAAGAAGAAGGTGAAGGTGAAGAACAAGGTGAATAATAAGTAGAAGGTGAATAAGAAGAAGGTGTAGAAGAAGGTGAAGAAGAAGGTAAAGAAAAAGAAGGTGAAGACGAAGAAGAAGAAGGTGAAGAAGGTAAAGAAGAAGAAGATGGTGGACAAGAAGAAGATGGTGAAGGTGAATCTGAAGAAGAAGGTGAAGAAGAAGAAGAAGGTGAAGGTGAAGAAGAACGTGAAGAATGTGAAGAATAGGAAGAAGGTGAAGAAGAAGAAGAAGAAGGTGAAGAAGAAGGTGAAGAAGGTGGTGAAGATGAGGAAGAAGGTGAAGAAGAAGAACAAGGTGAATAATAAGTAGAAGTTGAATAAGAAGAAGGTGTAGAAGAAGAAGATAGTGAAGAAGAAGGTGAAGAAGAAGGTAAAGAAAAAGAAGGTGAAGACGAAGAAGAAGAAGGTGAAGAAGGTAAAGAAGAAGAAGAAGATGGTGGACAAGAAGAAGATGGTGAAGGTGAATCTGAAGAAGAAGAAGAAGAAGGTGAAGGTGAAGAATGTGAAGAATAGGAAGAAGGTTAAGAAGAGAAAGTAAAGAAGAGAAAGTAAAGAAGGTGAAGAAGAAGATGAAGGTGAAGAAGAAGAAGAAGCAGGTGAAGGTGGAGAAGAAGAAGGTTAAGTTGAAGAAGGTGAAGAAGAAGAAGAAGGTGAAGACGAAGAAGAAGGTGAAGACGAAGAAGAGGGCGAAGAAGAAGGTGAAGAAGGTGAAGAAGAAGGTCAAGAAGGTAAAGAAGGTGAAGAAGAAGAAGAAGAAGATGGTGAAGAAGAAGAAGAGGGTGAAGGTGAAAATGAAGGTGAAGGTGAATGTGAAGAAGAAGAAGGAGAAGAAGAAGGTGAATAATAAGAAGGTGAATAAGAAGAAGGTGAAGAATGTGAAGAAGAAGATGAATGAGAAGAAGGTGAAGAAGGTGAAGAAGAAGAAGGTGAAGAAGGTGAAGAATAAGAAGGGGAAGAAGAGAAGGTGAAGAAGGTAAAGAAGAAGAAGAAGGTGAAGAACGTGAAGAAGAAGAAGAAGAAGAAGGTGAAGAAGGTGAAGAAGAAGAAGAAGAAGGTGAAGGTGAAGAAAAAGAAGGTTAAGGTGAAGAAGAAAGTGAAGAAGAAGGTGAAGAATGTGAAGAAGAAAAAGAAGAAGGTGAATAAGGTGAAGAAGAAGAAGGTGGTGAAGAAGAGGAAGAAGGTGAAGAAGAAGAACAAGGTGAATAATAAGTAGAAGGTGAATAAGAAGAAGATGTAGAAGAAGAAGATAGTGAAGAAGAAGGTGAAGAAGAAGGTAAAGAAGAAGAAGGTGAAAAATGTGAAGAAGAAGAAGAAGAAGAAGGGGAAGAAGGTGAAGAAGAGGAAGAAGAAGAAGGTGAAGGTGAAGAAAAAGGAGAAGGTGAAGAAGGTAAAGAAGAAGAAGAAGGTAAAGGTGAAGATAAAGAAGGTGAAGAAGAAGGTGAAGGTGAAGAAGAAGGTAAAGACAAAGAAGAAGGTGAAGAAGAAGAAGAAGGTGGTGAAGAAGAGGAAGAAGGTAAAGAAGAACAAGGTGAATAATAAGTAGAAGGTGAATAAGAAGAAGGTGTAGAAGAAGAAGATAGTGAAGAAGAAGGTGAAGACGAAGAAGAAGAAGGTGAAGAAGGTAAAGAAGAAGATGGTGAAGAAGAAGAAGATGGTGAAGGTGAATCTGAAGAAGAAGAAGGTGAAGAAGAAGAGAAGGTGAAGAAGAAGAAGGTGAAGAAGAAGAAGAAAAAGGTGGTGGTGAAGAAAAAGGTGGTGAAGAAGAGGAAGAAGAAGGTGGTGAAGAAGAGGAAGAAGGTGAAGAAGAACAAGGTGAATAATAAGTAGAAGGTGAATAAGAAGAAGGTGTAGAAGAAGAAGATAGTGAAGAAGAAGGTGAAGACGAAGAAGAAGAAGGTGAAGAAGGTAAAGAAGAAGATGGTGAAGAAGAAGAAGATGGTGAAGGTGAATCTGAAGAAGAAGAAGGTGAAGAAGAAGAAGGTGAAGAAGGTAAAGAAGAAGAAGAAGATGGTGAAGAAGAAGAAGATGGTGAAGGTGAATCTGAAGAAGAAGAAGGTGAAGAAGAAGAGAAGGTGAAGAAGAAGGTGAAGAAGAAGAAGATGATGAAGAAGAAGAATAAGGTGAAGAAGAAGAAGGTGAAGAAGGTAAAGAAGAAGAAGAAGATGGTGAAGAAGAAGAAGATGGTGAAGGTGAATCTGAAGAAGAAGAAGGTGAAGAAGAAGAGAAGGTGAAGAAGAAGGTGAAGAAGAAGAAGAATAAGGTGAAGAAAAAGAAGGTGGCGAAGAAGAAGAAGGTGAAGAAGAAGAAGAAGAAGGTGAAGAAGGTAAAGATGAAGGTGAAGAAGAAGGTAAAGACAAAGAAGAAGAAGGTGAAGAATGTGAAGAAAAAGAAGGTTAAGAAGAAGAAGGTGAAGAAGGTGAATAAGAAGAAGGTGATGAAGAAGAAGGTGAAGAAGGTAAAGAAGAAGAAGAAGGGGAAGAAGAAGGTGAATAATAAGAAGAAGGTGAATAAGAAGAAAATGGTGAAGAAGTATAAGAAGAAGGTGAAGGTGAAGGTGAAAATAAAGAAGAACTTCAAGGTGTATGTGAAGAAGAAGGTGAAGAAGAAGAAGAACGTGAAGAAGGTGAAGAAGGTTAAGAAGGTTAAGAAGAATAAGAAGAAGGTGAAGAAGAGAAGGTAAAGAAGGTGAATAAAGTGAAGAAGAACGTGAAGAATGTGAAGAAAAAGAAGAAGGTGAAGAAGAGAAAGTGAAGAAGGTGAAGAAGAAGAAGGTGAAGAAGGTGAAGAAGAAGAATAAGGTGAAGGTGGAGAAGAAGAAGGTTAAGTTGAAGAAGAAGGTGAAGAAGGTGAAGAAGGTCAAGAAGAAGGTGAAGAAGAAGAAGAATGTGAAGAAGAGGAAGGTGAAGATGAAGAAGAAGGTAAAAAAGAAGAAGGTGGTGAAGAAGAAGGTGAAGAAGGTAAAGAAGAAGGTAAAGACAAAGAAGAAGGTGAAGAAGGTGAAGAAGAAGGTGAAGGTGAAGAAGGTGAAGAAAAAGGTGAAGAAGAACAAGGTCAAGAAGGTGAAGGTGAAGAAGAAGAAGGTGAAGAAGAAGGTGAAGAACGTGAAGAATGTGAAGAAGATGAAGAAGAAGGTGAAGAAGAAGAAGAAGAAGAAGAAGGTGAAGAAGGAAAAGAAGAAGATGAAGGAGAAGAAGGTAAAGAAGAAGAAGGTGAAGAAGGTGAAGAAGGTGAAGAAGGTGAAGACGAAGAAGAGGGTGAAGAAGAAGGTGAAGAAGGTGAAGAAGAAGGTAAAGAAGGTGAAGAAGAAGAAGAAGAAGAAGATGAAGGTGAAGAATAAGGAGGTGAAGAAGAAGGTGAAGAAGGTAAAGAAGAAGGTAAAGGTGAAGATAAAGAAGGTGAAGAAGAAGCTGAAGGTGAAGAAGAAGGTAAAGACAAAGAAGAAGAAGGTGAAGAAGAAGAAGAATGTGAAGAACGTGAAGAAGAAGGTGAAGAAGGTGAAGAAGAAGAAGATGGTGAAGAAGAAGAAGATGGTGAAGAAGAAGAAGATGGTGAAGGTGAATCTGAAGAAGAAGAAGAAGGTGAAGAAGGTAAAGACAAAGAAGAAGAAGGTAAGGAATGTGAAGAAAAAGAAGGTGAAGAAGAAGAAGAAGGTGAAGAAGGTGATGAAGAAGAAGGTGAAGAAGGTAAAGAAGAAGAAGAAGGGGAAGAAGAAGGTGAATAATAAGAAGGTGAATAAGAAGAAAATGGTCAAGAAGTATAAGAAGAAGGTGAAGGTGAAGGTGGAAATAAAGAAGAACTTCAAGGTGTATGTGAAGAAGAAGGTCAAGAAGATTGTTAAGAAGGAGGTGAAGAAGAAGAAGAAGGTGAAGAAGGTGAAGAAGGTTAAGAAGGTTAAGAAGAATAAGAAGAAGGTGAAGAAGAGAAGGTAAAGAAGGTGAATAAGGTGAAGAAGAACGTGAAGAATGTGAAGAAGAAGAAGAAGGTGAAGAAGGTGAAAAATGTGAAGAAGAAGGTGAAGAAGAAGGTGAAGAAGAAGGTGAGAAAGAACGTGAAGAATGTGAAGAAAAAGAAGAAGGTGAAGAAGAGAAAGTGAAGAAGGTGAAGAAGAAGAAGGTGAAGAAGGTGAAGAAGAAGAATAAGGTGAAGGTGGAGAAGAAGAAGGTTAAGTTGAAGAAGAAGGTGAAGAAGGTGAAGAAGAAGAGGAAGGTGAAGATGAAGAAGAAGGTAAAAAAGAAGAAGGTGGTGAAGAAGGAGGTGAAGAAGAAGAAGGTAAAGACAAAGAAGAAGAAGGTGAAGAAGGTGAAGAAGAAGGTGAAGGTGAAGAAGGTGAAGAAAAAGGTGAAGAAGAAGGTCAAGAAGGTGGAGGTGAAGAAGATGAAGAAGAAGAAGAAGGTGAAGATGAAGAAGAAGGTGAAGAAGAAGAAGAAGAAGGTGAAGAAGGTAAAGAAGAAGAGGAAGGAGAAGAAGGTGAAGAAGGTAAAGAAGAAGAAGGTGAAGAAGGTGAAGACGAAGAAGAGGGTGAAGAAGAAGGTGAAGAAGAAGAGGGTAAAGAAGAAGGTAAAGAAGAAGGTGAAGAAGGTGGAGAAGAAGGTGAAGAATAAGGAGGTGAAGAAGAAGGTGAAGAAGGTAAAGAAGAAGAAGAAGGTAAAGGTGAAGATAAAGATGGTGAAGAAGAAGAAGAAGAAGAAGGTGAAGGTGAAAATGAAGTTGAAGGTGAATGTGAAGAAGAAGAAGGTGAAAAAGAAGAAGAAGGTTAAGAAGAAAGTGAAGAAGGTGAAGGTGAAGAAGAAGGTAAAGAAGAAGAAGAAGAAGGTGAAGAATGTGAAGAATAAGAAGGCGAAGAAGAGAAGGTGAAGAATGTGAAGAAGAAAAAGAAGAAGGTGAATAAGGTGAAGAAGAAGAAGAAGGTGGTGAAGAAGAGGAAGAAGGTGAAGAAGAACAAGGTGAATAATAAGTAGAAGGTGAATAAGAAGAAGGTGAAGGTGAAGAACGTGAAGATGAAGAAGAAGGTGAAGAAGGTGAAGAAGAAGAAGGTGAAGGTGAAGAAAAAGAAGGTTAAGGTGAAGAAGAAAGTGAAGAAGAAGGTGAAGAATGTGAAGAAGAAAAAGAAGAAGGTGAATAAGGTGAAGAAGAAGAAGGTGGTGAAGAAGAGGAAGAAGGTGAAGAAGAAGAACAAGGTGAATAATAAGTAGAAGGTGAATAAGAAGAAGATGTAGAAGAAGAAGATAGTGAAGAAGAAGGTAAAGAAGAAGGTGAAAAATGTGAAGAAGAAGAAGAAGGTGAAGAAGAAAAAGAAGAGGAAGAAGAAGAAGGTGAAGGTGAAGAAAAAGGAGAAGGTGAAGAAGGTAAAGAAGAAGAAGAAGGTAAAGGTGAAGAAGAAGAAGGTAAAGGTGAAGAAGAAGGTGAAGGTGAAGAAGGTAAAGACAAAAAAGAAGGTGAAGAAGAAGAAGAAGGTGAAGAACGTGAAGAAGAAGAAGAAGGTGAAGAAGGTGAAGAAGAAGAAAAAGGTGGTGGTGAAGAAGAAGGTGGTGAAGAAGAGGAAGAAGAAGGTGGTGAAGAAGAGGAAGAAGGTGAAGAAGAAGAACAAGGTGAATAATAAGTAGAAGGTGAATAAGAAGAAGGTGTAGAAGAAGAAGATAGTGAAGAAGAAGGTGAAGACGAAGAAGAAGAAGGTGAAGAAGGTAAAGAAGAAGAAGAAGATGGTGAAGAAGAAGAAGGTGAAGAAGAAGAGAAGGTGAAGAAGAAGGTGAAGAAGAAGATGATAAAGGAGAAGAAGAATAAGGTGAAGAAGAAGAAGGTGAAGAAGGTAAAGAAGAAGAATAAGATGGTGAAGAAGAAGAAGATGGTGAAGGTGAATCTGAAGAAGAAGAAGGTGAAGAAGAAGGTGAAGAAGAAGAAGATAATGAAGAAGAAGAAGAATAAGGTGAAGAAGAAGAAGGTGAAGAAGGTAAAGAAGAAGAAGAAGATGGTGAAGAAGAAGAAGATGGTAAAGGTGAATCTGAAGAAGAAGGTGAAGAAGAAGAGAAGGTGAAGAAGAAGAGAAGGTGAAGAAGAAGAAGGTGGCGAAGAAGAAGAAGAAGGTGAAGAAGGTAAAGATGAAGGTGAAGAAGAAGGTAAAGACAAAGAAGAAGGTGAAGAATGTGAAGAAAAAGAAGGTGAAGAAGAAGAAGGTGAAGAAGGTGAATAAGAAGAAGGTGAAGAAGGTGATGAAGAAGAAGGTGATGAAGAAGAAGGTGAAGAAGGTAAAGAAGAAGAAGAAGGGGAAGAAGAAGGTGAATAAGAAGAAGAATGTGAAGAAGAGGAAGGTGAAGATGAAGAAGAAGGTAAAAAAGAAGAAGGTGGTGAAGAAGAAGGTGAAGAAGGTAAAGAAGAAGGTAAAGACAAAGAAGAAGGTGAAGAAGGTGAAGAAGAAGGTGAAGGTGAAGAAGGTGAAGAAAAAGGTGAAGAAGAACAAGGTCAAGAAGGTGAAGGTGAAGAAGAAGGTGAAGAACGTGAAGAATGTGAAGAAGATGAAGAAGAAGGTGAAGAAGAAGAAGAAGAAGAAGAAGGTGAAGAAGGAAAAGAAGAAGATGAAGGAGAAGAAGGTAAAGAAGAAGAAGGTGAAGAAGGTGAAGAAGGTGAAGAAGGTGAAGACGAAGAAGAGGGTGAAGAAGAAGGTGAAGAAGGTGAAGAAGAAGGTAAAGAAGGTGAAGAAGAAGAAGAAGAAGAAGATGAAGGTGAAGAATAAGGAGGTGAAGAAGAAGGTGAAGAAGGTAAAGAAGAAGGTAAAGGTGAAGATAAAGAAGGTGAAGAAGAAGCTGAAGGTGAAGAAGAAGGTAAAGACAAAGAAGAAGAAGGTGAAGAAGAAGAAGAATGTGAAGAACGTGAAGAAGAAGGTGAAGAAGGTGAAGAAGAAGAAGATGGTGAAGAAGAAGATGGTGAAGAAGAAGAAGATGGTGAAGGTGAATCTGAAGAAGAAGAAGAAGGTGAAGAAGGTAAAGACAAAGAAGAAGAAGGTAAGGAATGTGAAGAAAAAGAAGGTGAAGAAGAAGAAGAAGGTGAAGAAGGTGATGAAGAAGAAGGTGAAGAAGGTAAAGAAGAAGAAGAAGGGGAAGAAGAAGGTGAATAATAAGAAGGTGAATAAGAAGAAAATGGTCAAGAAGTATAAGAAGAAGGTGAAGGTGAAGGTGGAAATAAAGAAGAACTTCAAGGTGTATGTGAAGAAGAAGGTCAAGAAGATTGTTAAGAAGGAGGTGAAGAAGAAGAAGAAGGTGAAGAAGGTGAAGAAGGTTAAGAAGGTTAAGAAGAATAAGAAGAAGGTGAAGAAGAGAAGGTAAAGAAGGTGAATAAGGTGAAGAAGAACGTGAAGAATGTGAAGAAGAAGAAGAAGGTGAAGAAGGTGAAAAATGTGAAGAAGAAGGTGAAGAAGAAGGTGAAGAAGAAGGTGAGAAAGAACGTGAAGAATGTGAAGAAAAAGAAGAAGGTGAAGAAGAGAAAGTGAAGAAGGTGAAGAAGAAGAAGGTGAAGAAGGTGAAGAAGAAGAATAAGGTGAAGGTGGAGAAGAAGAAGGTTAAGTTGAAGAAGAAGGTGAAGAAGGTGAAGAAGAAGAGGAAGGTGAAGATGAAGAAGAAGGTAAAAAAGAAGAAGGTGGTGAAGAAGGAGGTGAAGAAGAAGAAGGTAAAGACAAAGAAGAAGAAGGTGAAGAAGGTGAAGAAGAAGGTGAAGGTGAAGAAGGTGAAGAAAAAGGTGAAGAAGAAGAAGGTCAAGAAGGTGGAGGTGAAGAAGATGAAGAAGAAGAAGAAGGTGAAGATGAAGAAGAAGGTGAAGAAGAAGAAGAAGAAGGTGAAGAAGGTAAAGAAGAAGAGGAAGGAGAAGAAGGTGAAGAAGGTAAAGAAGAAGAAGGTGAAGAAGGTGAAGACGAAGAAGAGGGTGAAGAAGAAGGTGAAGAAGAAGAGGGTAAAGAAGAAGGTAAAGAAGAAGGTGAAGAAGGTGGAGAAGAAGGTGAAGAATAAGGAGGTGAAGAAGAAGGTGAAGAAGGTAAAGAAGAAGAAGAAGGTAAAGGTGAAGATAAAGATGGTGAAGAAGAAGAAGAAGAAGAAGGTGAAGGTGAAAATGAAGTTGAAGGTGAATGTGAAGAAGAAGAAGGTGAAAAAGAAGAAGAAGGTTAAGAAGAAAGTGAAGAAGGTGAAGGTGAAGAAGAAGGTAAAGAAGAAGAAGAAGAAGGTGAAGAATGTGAAGAATAAGAAGGTGAAGAAGAGAAGGTGAAGAATGTGAAGAAGAAAAAGAAGAAGGTGAATAAGGTGAAGAAGAAGAAGAAGGTGGTGAAGAAGAGGAAGAAGGTGAAGAAGAAGAACAAGGTGAATAATAAGTAGAAGGTGAATAAGAAGAAGGTGAAGGTGAAGAACGTGAAGATGAAGAAGAAGGTGAAGAAGGTGAAGAAGAAGAAGGTGAAGGTGAAGAAAAAGAAGGTTAAGGTGAAGAAGAAAGTGAAGAAGAAGGTGAAGAATGTGAAGAAGAAAAAGAAGAAGGTGAATAAGGTGAAGAAGAAGAAGAAGAAGGTGGTGAAGAAGAGGAAGAAGGTGAAGAAGAAGAACAAGGTGAATAATAAGTAGAAGGTGAATAAGAAGAAGATGTAGAAGAAGAAGATAGTGAAGAAGAAGGTAAAGAAGAAGGTGAAAAATGTGAAGAAGAAGAAGAAGAAGGTGAAGAAGAAAAAGAAGAGGAAGAAGAAGAAGGTGAAGGTGAAGAAAAAGGAGAAGGTGAAGAAGGTAAAGAAGAAGAAGAAGGTAAAGGTGAAGAAGAAGAAGGTAAAGGTGAAGAAGAAGGTGAAGGTGAAGAAGGTAAAGACAAAAAAGAAGGTGAAGAAGAAGAAGAAGGTGAAGAACGTGAAGAAGAAGAAGAAGGTGAAGAAGGTGAAGAAGAAGAAAAAGGTGGTGGTGAAGAAGAAGGTGGTGAAGAAGAGGAAGAAGAAGGTGGTGAAGAAGAGGAAGAAGGTGAAGAAGAAGAACAAGGTGAATAATAAGTAGAAGGTGAATAAGAAGAAGGTGTAGAAGAAGAAGATAGTGAAGAAGAAGGTGAAGACGAAGAAGAAGAAGGTGAAGAAGGTAAAGAAGAAGAAGAAGATGGTGAAGAAGAAGAAGGTGAAGAAGAAGAGAAGGTGAAGAAGAAGGTGAAGAAGAAGATGATAAAGGAGAAGAAGAATAAGGTGAAGAAGAAGAAGGTGAAGAAGGTAAAGAAGAAGAATAAGATGGTGAAGAAGAAGAAGATGGTGAAGGTGAATCTGAAGAAGAAGAAGGTGAAGAAGAAGGTGAAGAAGAAGAAGATAATGAAGAAGAAGAAGAATAAGGTGAAGAAGAAGAAGGTGAAGAAGGTAAAGAAGAAGAAGAAGATGGTGAAGAAGAAGAAGATGGTAAAGGTGAATCTGAAGAAGAAGGTGAAGAAGAAGAGAAGGTGAAGAAGAAGAGAAGGTGAAGAAGAAGAAGGTGGCGAAGAAGAAGAAGAAGGTGAAGAAGGTAAAGAAGAAGGTGAAGAATGTGAAGAAAAAGAAGGTGAAGAAGAAGAAGGTGAAGAAGGTGAATAAGAAGAAGGTGAAGAAGGTGATGAAGAAGAAGGTGATGAAGAAGAAGGTGAAGAAGGTAAAGAAGAAGAAGAAGGGGAAGAAGAAGGTGAATAAGAAGAAAATGGTGAAGAAGTATAAGAAGAAGGTGAAGGTGAAGGTGAAAATAAAGAAGAACTTCAAGGTGTATGTGAAGAAGAAGGTGAAGAAGATTGTTAAGAAGGAGGTGAAGAAGAAGAAGAAGGTGAAGAAGGTTAAGAAGGTTAAGAAGAATAAGAAGAAGGTGAAGAAGAAGAATGTGAAGAATGTGAAGAAGAAGAAGAAGGTGAAGAAGAAGAATGTGAAGAATGTGAAGAAGAAGAAGATGGTGAAGGTGAATCTGAAGAAGAAGAAGAAGGTGAAGAAGGTAAAGATGAAGGTGAAGAAGAAGGTAAAGACAAAGAAGAAGGTGAAGAATGTGAAGAAAAAGAAGGTGAAGAAGAAGAAGAAGGTGAAGAAGGTGAATAAGAGGAAGGTGAAGAAGGTGATGAAGAAGAAGGTGAAGAAGGTAAAGAAGAAGAAGGGGAAGAAGAAGGTGAATAATAAGAAGAAGGTGAATAAGAAGAAAATGGTGAAGAAGTATAAGAAGAAGGTGAAGGTGAAGGTGAAAATAAAGAAGAACTTCAAGGTGTATGTGAAGAAGAAGGTGAAGAATATTGTTAAGAAGGAGGTGAAGAAGAAGAAGAACGTGAAGAAGGTGAAAAAGGTTAAGAAGGTTAAGAAGAAGGTGAAGAAGAAGAAGGTGAAGAAGAGAAGGTAAAGAAGTTGAAGAAGGTGAAGAAGAACGTGAAGAATGTGAAGAAGAAGAAGAAGGTGAAGAAGGTGAAGAAGAAGAAGGTGAAAAATGTGAAGAAGAAGGTGAAGAAGGTGAAGAAGTAGGTGAAGAAGAAGGTGAGGAAGAACGTGAAGAATGTGAAGAAAAAGAAGAAGGTGAAGAAGAAGAATAAGGTGAAGGTAAAAAAAGAAGAAGGTGGTGAAGAAGGAGGTGAAGAAGAAGAAGGTAAAGACAAAGAAGAAGGTGAAGAAGGTGAAGAAGGTGAAGAAGGTGAAGAAGGTGAAGAAGGTGAAGGTGAAGAAGGTGAAGAAAAAAGTGAAGAAGGTCAAGAAGGTGAAGGTGAAGAAGAAGAAGGTGAAGAACGTGAAGAATGTGAAGAAGATGAAGAAGAAGAAGGTGAAGATGAAGAAGAAGGTGAAGAAGAAGAAGAAGGTGAAGAAGGTAAAGAAGAAGATGAAGGAGAAGAAGGTGAAGAAGGTAAAGAAGAAGAAGGTGAAGAAGGTGAAGAAGAAGAGGGTAAAGAAGAAGGTAAAGAAGGTGAAGAAGGTGAAGAAGAAGGTAAAGAAGGTGAAGAAGAAGAAGAAGATGAAGGAGAAGAAGGTGAAGAATAAGGAGGTGAAGAAGAAGGTGAAGAAGGTAAAGAAGAAGAAGAAGGTAAAGGTGAAGATAAAGATGGTGAAGAAGAAGAAGAAGAAGAAGAAGGTGAAGGTGAAAATGAAGTTGAAGGTGAATGTGAAGAAGAAGGTGAAAAAGAAGAAGAAGGTTAAGAAGAAAGTGAAGAAGGTGAAGGTGAAGAAGAAGGTAAAGAAGAAGAAGAAGAAGGTAAATAATAAGAAGAAGGTGAAGAAGGTGAAGAAAGTGAAGAATAAGAAGGTGAAGAAGAGAAGGTGAAGAATGTGAAGAAGAAAAATAAGAAGGTGAATAAGGTGAAGAAGAAGAAGAAGAAGGTGGTGAAGAAGAGGAAGAAGGTAAAGAAGAAGAACAAGGTGAATAATAAGTAGAAGGTGAATAAGAAGAAGGTGAAGGTGAAGGTAAAAAATGTGAAGAAGAAGAAGATGGTGAAGAAGAAGAAGGTGAAGGTGAAGAAGAAGGTAAAGAAGAAGAAGAAGGTAAAGGTGAAGGTAAAGAAGGTGAAGAAGAAGGTAAAGACAAAGAAGAAGAAGGTGAAGAACGTGAAGAAGAAGAAGGTGAAGAAGGTGAAGAAGAAGAAGGTGAAGGTGAAGAAAAAGAAGGTTAAGGTGAAGAAGAAAGTGAAGAAGAAGGTGAAGAATGTGAAGAAGAAAAAGAAGAAGGTGAATAAGGTGAAGAAGAAGAAGAAGAAGAAGGTGGTGAAGAAGAGGAAGAAGGTGAAGAAGAAGAACAAGGTGAATAATAAGTAGAAGGTGAATAAGAAGAAGATGTAGAAGAAGAAGAAGGTGAAGAAGAAGGTAAAGAAGAATAAGGTGAAAAATGTGAAGAAGAAGAAGAAGAAGGTGAAGAAGAAGAGGAAGAAGGTGAAGAAGAGGAAGAAGAAGAAGAAGGTAAAGGTAAAAATGAAGAACTTGAAGGTGTATGTGAAGAAGGTGAATAAGGCGAAGAAGAAGGTTAAGAAGAAGATGAAGAAGATGAAGAAGGTGAAGAACGTGAAGAAGAAGAAGGTGAAAAATGTGAAGAAGAAGGTGAAGAAGGTGAAGAAGAAGGTGAGGAAGAACGTGAAGAAAAAGAAGAAGGTGAAGAAGAGAAAGTGAAGAAGGTGAAGAAGAAGAAGAAGAAGAATAAGGTGAAGGTGGAGAAGAAGAAGGTTAAGTTGAAGAAGAAGGTGAAGAAGGTGAAGAAGGTCAAGAAGAAGGTGAAGAAGAAGAGGAAGGTGAAGATGAAGAAGAAGGTAAAAAAGAAGAAGGTGGTGAAGAAGGAGGTGAAGAAGAAGAAGGTAAAGACAAAGAAGAAGAAGGTGAAGAAGGTGAAGAAGAAGGTGAAGGTGAAGAAGGTGAAGAAAAAGGTGAAGAAGAAGAAGGTCAAGAAGGTGAAGGTGAAGAAGAAGAAGGTGAAGAAGATGAAGAAGATGAAGAAGAAGAAGAAGAAGGTGAAGATGAAGGTGAAGAAGAAGAAGAAGAAGGTGAAGAAGGTAAAGAAGAAGAGGAAGGAGAAGAAGGTGAAGAAGGTAAAGAAGAAGAAGGTGAAGAAGGTGAAGACGAAGAAGAGGGTGAAGAAGAAGGTGAAGAAGAAGAGGGTAAAGAAGAAGGTAAAGAAGAAGGTGAAGAAGGTGAAGAAGAAGGTAAAGAAGGTGAAGAAGGTGAAGAAGGTGAAGAAGAAGGTAAAGAAGGTGAAGAAGGTGAAGAATAAGGAGGTGAAGAAGAAGGTGAAGAAGGTAAAGAAGAAGAAGAAGGTAAAGGTGAAGATAAAGATGGTGAAGAAGAAGAAGAAGAAGAAGGTGAAGGTGAAAATGAAGTTGAAGTTGAATGTGAAGAAGAAGAAGGTGAAAAAGAAGAAGAAGGTTAAGAAGAAAGTGAAGAAGGTGAAGGTGAAGAAGAAGGTAAAGAAGAAGAAGAAGAAGAAGGTGAAGAAGGTGAAGAATGTGAAGAAGAAAAAGAAGAAGGTGAATAAGGTGAAGAAGAAGAAGAAGAAGGTGGTGAAGAAGAGGAAGAAGGTGAAGAAGAACAAGGTGAATAATAAGTAGAAGGTGAATAAGAAGAAGGTGAAGGTGAAGAACGTGAAGAAGAAGAAGAAGGTGAAGAAGGTGAAGGTGAAGAAAAAGAAGGTTAAGGTGAAGAAGAAAGTGAAGAAGAAGGTGAAGAATGTGAAGAAGAAAAAGAAGAAGGTGAATAAGGTGAAGAAGAAGAAGAAGAAGAAGGTGGTGAAGAAGAGGAAGAAGGTGAAGAAGAAGAACAAGGTGAATAATAAGTAGAAGGTGAATAAGAAGATGTAGAAGAAGAAGATAGTGAAGAAGAAGGTAAAGATGAAGGTGAAAAATGTGAAGAAGAAGAAGAAGGTGAAGAAGAAAAAGAAGAGGAAGAAGGTGAAGAAGAGGAAGAAGAAAAAGGAGAAGGTGAAGAAGAAGGTGAAGAAGGTAAAGAAGAAGAAGAAGGTAAAGGTGAAGATAAAGAAGGTGAAGAAGAAGGTGAGGGTGAAGAAGGTAAAGACAAAAAAGAAGGTGAAGAAGAAGAAGAAGGTGAAGAACGTGAAGAAGAAGAAGAAGGTGAAGAAGGTGAAGAAGAAGAAAAAGGTGGTGGTGAAGAAGAAGGTGGTGAAGAAGAGGAAGAAGAAGGTGGTGAAGAAGAGGAAGAAGGTGAAGAAGAAGAACAAGGTGAATAATAAGTAGAAGGTGAATAAGAAGGTGTAGAAGAAGAAGATAGTGAAGAAGAAGGTGAAGATGAAGAAGAAGAAGGTGAAGAAGGTAAAGAAGAAGAAGAAGATGGTGAAGAAGAAGATGGTGAAGGTGAATCTGAAGAAGAAGAAGGTGAAGAAGAAGGTGAAGAAGAAGATGATAAAGGAGAAGAAGAATAAGGTGAAGAAGAAGAAGGTGAAGAAGGTAAAGAAGAAGAATAAGATGGTGAAGAAGAAGAAGATGGTGAAGGTGAATCTGAAGAAGAAGAAGGTGAAGAAGAAGAGAAGGTGAAGAAGAAGGTGAAGAAGAAGAAGATGATGAAGAAGAAGAAGAATAAAGTGAAGAAGAAGAAGGTGAAGAAGGTAAAGAAGAAGAAGAAGATGGTGAAGAAGAAGAAGATGGTAAAGGTGAATCTGAAGAAGAAGGTGAAGAAGAAGAGAAGGTGAAGAAGAAGAAGGTGGCGAAGAAGAAGAAGAAGGTGAAGAAGGTAAAGATGAAGGTGAAGAAGGTAAAGATGAAGGTGAAGAAGAAGGTAAAGACAAAGAAGAAGGTGAAGAATGTGAAGAAAAAGGTGAAGAAGAAGAAGAAGGTGAAGAAGGTGAATAAGAAGAAGGTGAAGAAGGTGATGAAGAAGAAGGTGAAGAAGGTAAAGAAGAAGAAGAAGGAGAAGAAGAAGGTGAATAAGAAGAAAATGGTGAAGAAGTATAAGAAGAAGGTGAAGGTGAAAATAAAGAAGAACTTCAAGGTGTATGTGAAGAAGAAGGTGAAGAAGATTGTTAAGAAGGAGGTGAAGAAGGTGAAGAAGGTTAAGAAGGTTAAGAAGAATAAGAAGAAGGTGAAGAAGAAGAAGGTGAAGAAGAGAAGGTAAAGAAGGTGAAGAAGGTGAAGAAGAACGTGAAGAATGTGAAGAAGAAGGTGAAGAAGAAGGTGAAGAAGGAGAAGAAGAAGGTGAAGAAGAACGTGAAGAATGTGAAGAAAAAGAAGAAGGTGAAGAAGAGAAAGTGAAGAAGGTGAAGAAGAAGAAGGTGAAGAAGGTGAAGAAGAAGAATAAGGTGAAGGTGGAGAAGAAGAAGGTTAAGTTGAAGAAGAAGGTGAAGAAGGTGAAGAAGGTCAAGAAGAAGGTGAAGAAGAAGAAGAATGTGAAGAAGAGGAAGATGAAGAAGAAGGTAAAAAAGAAGAAGGTGGTGAAGAAGGAGGTGAAGAAGAAGAAGGTGAAGGTGAAGAAGGTAAAGAAGAAGGTAAAGACAAAGAAGAAGAAGGTGAAGAAGGTGAAGAAGAAGGTGAAGGTGAAGAATGTGAAGAAAAAGGTGAAGAAGAAGGTGAAGAACGTGAAGAATGTGAAGAAGATGAAGAAGGAGGTGAAGAAGAAGAAGAAGAAGGTGAAGAAGGTAAAGAAGAAGAAGGTGAAGAAGGTGAAGACGAAGAAGAGGGTGAAGAAGAAGGTGAAGAAGGTGAAGAAGAAGAGGGTAAAGAAGAAGGTAAAGAAGAAGGTGAAGAAGGTGAAGAAGAAGGTAAAGAAGGTGAAGAAGAAGAAGATGAAGGAGAAGAAGGTGAAGAATAAGGAGGTGAAGAAGAAGGTGAAGAAGGTAAAGAAGAAGAAGAAGGTGAAGGTGAAGAAGAAGGTGAAGGTGAAGAAGAAGGTAAAGACAAAGAAGAAGAAGGTGAAGAAGAAGAAGAATATGAAGAACGTGAAGAAGAAGAAGGTGAAGAAGGTGAAGAAGAAGAAGGTAAAGGTGAAGAAAAAGAAGGTTAAGGTGAAGAAGAAAGTGAAGAAGGTGAAGAAGGTGAAGAAGAAGAAGAAGGTGAAGGTGAAGAAAAAGAAGGTTAAGGTGAAGAAGAAAGTGAAGAAGAAGGTGAATAAGGTGAAGAAGAAGAAGAAGGTGGTGGTGAAGAAGAAGGAGGTGGTGAAGAAGAAGAAGGTGAAGAAGAAGAAGAAGAAGAAGGTGGTGAAGAAGAGAAAGAAGAAGGTGGTGAAGAAGAGGAAGAAGGTGAAGAAGAAGAAGAACAAGGTGAATAATAAGTAGAAGGTGAATAAGAAGAAGGTGTAGAAGAAGATAGTGAAGAAGAAGGTGAAGAAGAAGGTAAAGAAGAAGAAGGTGAAGGTGAAGAAGAAGGTGAAAAAGAACGTGAAGAATGTGAAGAATAAGAAGGTGAAGAAAAAGAAGGTGAAGAAAAGAAAGTAAAGAAGGTGAAGAAGAAGATGAAGGTGAAGAAGAAGAAGGTGGAGAAGAAGAAGGTTAAGTTGAAGAAGAAAGTGGATAAGAAGGTGAAGAAGAAGGTGAAGAAGAAGATGATGAAGAAGAAGAAGAATAAGGTGAAGAAGAAGAAGAAGGTGAAGAAGAAGAAGGTGAAGAAGGTAAAGAAGAAGAAGGTAAAGGTGAAGAAGGTAAAGAAGAAGGTGAAGAAGAAGGTAAAGACAAAGAAGAAGAAGGTGAAGAATGTGAAGAAGGTGAAGGTGAAAATGAAGAAGAACTTCAAGGTGTATGTGAAGAAGAAGGTGAAGAAGAATGTTAAGAAGGAGGTGAAGAAGAAGAAGACGGTGAAGAAGGTGAAGAAGAGAAGGTAAAGAAGGTGAAGGAGGTGAAGAAGAAGAAGAAGGTGAAGAAGGTAAAGAAGAAGGTGAAGAAGAAGGTGAAGACGAAGAAGAAGGTGAAGAAGAAGAAGAGGAACAAGAAGGTGAAGAAGAAGAAGAAGAAGAAAGTGAAGAAGGTGAAGAAGGAGATAAAGAAGGTGAAGAAGAAGGTAAAGAAGAAGGTGAAGAAGGTAAAGAAGAAGTTGAAGAATAAGAAGAAGGTGAAGAATGTGAAGAAGAAGTTGAAGAATAAGAAGAAGGTGAAGAATGTGAAGAAGAAGTTGAAGGTGAATGTGAAGTAGAAGGTAAAGAAGAAGAAGGTGAAGAAGACGAAGAAGAAGGTGAAGAAGGTTAAGAAGGTGAAGAAGATAAAGAAGAAGTTGAAGGTGAAGAAGTTGAAGGTGAATATGAAGAAGAAGAAGGTGAAGAAGGTGAAGAAGACGAAGAAGGTGAAGAAGGTGAAGAAGAAGACGAAGAAGGTCTAGAAGAAGGTAAAGAAGGTGAAGAAGGTGAAGAAGGTGAAGAAGAAGGTGAAGAAGGTGAAGAAGAAGAAGAAAGTGAAGAAAAGAAAGTGAAGAAGGTGAAAAAGGAGACAAAGAAGGTGAAGAAGAAGAGGGTTAAGAAAAAAGATGAAGAAGAAGGTGAAGAAGAAGAAGAAGGTGAAGAAGAAGGTGAAGAACGTGTAAAATGTGAAGAAGAAGAAGAAGGTGAAGAAGGTTAAGAAGAATAAGAAGAAGGTGAAGAAGAAGAAGGTGAAGAAGAGAAGGTAAAGAAGGTGAAGAAGTTGAAGAAGAACGTGAAGAATGTGAAGAAGAAGAAGAAGGTGAAGAAGGTGAAAATGTGAAGAAGAAGGTGAGGAAGAACGTGAAGAATGTGAAGAAAAAGAAGAAGGTGAAGAAGAGAAAGTGAAGAAGGTGAAGAAGAAGAAGGTGAAGAAGGTGAAGAAGAAGAATAAGGTGAAGGTGGAGAAGAAGAAGGTTAACTTGAAGAAGAAGGTGAAGAAGGTGAAGAAGGTCAAGAAGAAGGTGAAGAATGTGAAGAAGAATGTGAAGAAGAAGGTGAAGAAGGAGAAGAAGGTGAGGAAGAACGTGAAGAATGTGAAGAAAAAGAAGAAGGTGAAGAAGAGAAAGTGAAGAAGGTGAAGAAGAAGAATAAGGTGAAGGTGGAGAAGAAGAAGGTTAAGTTGAAGAAGAAGGTGAAGAAGGTGAAGAAGGTCAAGAAGAAGGTGAAGAATGTGAAGAAGAAGATGAATGAGAAGAAGGTGAAGAAGGTGAAGAAGGTGAAGAATAAGAAGGGGAAGAAGAAGAAGAAGAAGAAGGTGGTGAAGAAGAGGAAGAAGGTGAAGAAGGTGAAGAAGAAGAAGGTGAAAAATGTGAAGAATAAGGTGAAGAAGGAGAAGAAGAAGGTGAGGAAGAACGTGAAGAATGTGAAGAAAAAGAAGAAGGTGAAGAAGAGAAAGTGAAGAAGGTGAAGAAGGAGAAGAATAAGGTTAAGTTGAAGAAGAAGGTGAAGAAGGTCAAGAAGAAGGTGAAGAAGAAGAAGAATGTGAAGAAGAAGAAGGTGAAGAATAAGGTGACGAAGAAGAAGGTGAAGAAGATGAAAAAGACAAAGGTGAAGAAGGTGAAGAAGAAGAAGAAGGTGAAAAAGAAGGTGAAGAAGAAGAAGAAGGTGAAGAAGAAGAAGGTGAAGATGAAGGTGAAAATGAAGAAGTTGAAGGTGAATGTGAAGAAGAAGGTGAAGAAGAAGAACGTAAAGAAGGTGAAGAAGAGGAAGGAGGTGAAGAAGAAGAAGAAGGTGAAGAAGAAGAAGGTGAAGAATAAGAAGAAGGTGAAGAAGAAGGTGAAGAATGTAAAGAAGAAGAAGAAGGTGAATGTGAAGAAGGTGAAGAAAAAGGTGAAGAAGAAGGTAAAGAAGAAGATGATGAAGAAGAAGAAGAATAAGGTGAAGAAGAAAAACAAGGTGAAGTAGGTAAAGAAGGTGAAGAAGAAGAAGAAGAAGGTGAAGAAGAAGGTGAAGACGAAGAAGGTGAAGAAGGTGAAGAAGGTGATGAAGAAGAAGGTAAAGAAGGTAAAGAAGAAGAAGAAGGTGAAGAAGAAGGTGAATAATAAGAAGGTGAATAAGAAGAAAATGGTGAAGAAGAATAAGAAGAAGGTGAAGGTGAAAATGAAGAAGAACTTCAAGGTGTATGTGAAGAAGAAGGTGAATAAGAAGAAGGTGAAGAAGAAGGTGAAGAAGGTGAATACGAAGAATGTGAAGAAGAAGAAGGTAAAGAAGTAGAAGACGGAGGTAAAGAAGGTGAAGAAGGTTAAGAAGAATAAGAAGGTGAAGAAGAAGGTGAAGAAGTACGTGAAGAATGTGAAGAAGAAGAAGAAGAAGGTTAATAAGAAGAAGATGAAGGTGAAAATGAAGAAGAAGTTGAAGGTAAATGTGAATGTGAAGAAGAAGGTGAAGAAAAAGAAGAAGGTGAAGAAGAAGGTGAAGAAGGTGAAGAAGAAGAAGAAGAAGAAGAAGGTGAAGGTGAAAATGAAGAAGAACTTGAAGGTGTATGTGAAGAAGAAGGTGAATAAGAAGAAGGTGAAGAAGAAGGTGAAGAAGGTGAATACGAAGAATGTGAAGAAGAAGAAGGTAAAGAAGTAGAAGACGGAGGTAAAGAAGGTGAAGAAGGTTAAGAAGAATAAGAAGGTGAAGAAGAAGGTGAAGAAGTACGTGAAGAATGTGAAGAAGAAGAAGAAGAAGGTTAATAAGAAGAAGATGAAGGTGAAAATGAAGAAGAAGTTGAAGGTAAATGTGAATGTGAAGAAGAAGGTGAAGAAAAAGAAGAAGGTGAAGGTGGAGAAGAAGAATAAGGTGAAGAAGAAGAAGGTTAGGAAGAAGGTGAAGAAGAAGGTTAGGAAGAAGGTGAAGAAGGTGAAGAAGAAGAAGGTTAAGAAGAAGAAGAAGAAGAAGAAGGTGAAGAAGGTGAAGGTGAAGAAAAAGGTGAAGAAGGTGAAGAAGAAGAAGGTGGTGAAGAAGAAGGTGAAGAAGGTGAAGAAGAAGAAGGTGAAGAACGTGAAGAATGTGAAGAAGAAGAAGAAGAAGAAGGTGAAAAAGGTGAAGAAGAACGTGAAGAAGAAGATGAAGGAGAAGGTGAAGAAGAAGGTGAAGAAGAAGAAGGTGAAGAAGGTGAAGAATAAGAAGGTGAAGAAGAGAAGGTAAAGAAGGTGAAGAAGGTGAAGAAGAAGATGAAGGTGAAGAAGGTGAAGAAGGTAAAGAAGAAGAAGAAGGTGAAGAATGTGAAGAAGAAAAAGAAGAAGGTGAATAATAAGAAGAAGGTGAATAAGAAGAAGAAGGTGAATAAGAAGAAGGTGTAGAAGAAGAAGATGGTGAAGAAGAAGAAGAAAAAGGTGAAGGTGAAAAATGTGAAGAAGAAGAAGAAGAAGAAGGTGAAGGTGAAGAATAAGAAGAAGGTGAAGAAGAATGTGAAGAATGTAAAGAAGAAGAAGAAGAAGAAGAAGAAGAAGAAGAAGAAGAAGAAGAGGGTGAAGAAGAAGAACGTGAAGAAGAAGAAGGTGAAGGTGAAGAAAAAGGGTAAGGTGAAGAAGAAAGTGAAGAAGAAGGTGAAGAAGATGAAGAAGATGAAGGTGAAGAAGAAGAAGGTGAAGACGAAGAAGAAGGTGAAGGTGAAAATGAAGAACTTGAAGTTGTATGTGAAGAAGAAGGTGAATAAGGTGAATAAGAAGAATGTGAAGAAGAAGGTGAAGGTGAAGAAAAAGGGTAAGGTGAAGAAGAAAGTGAAGAAGAAGGTGAAGAAGGTGAAGAAGAAGGTAAAGAAGAAGGTGAAGAAGAAGGTAAAGAAGAAGGAGAAGAAGGTGAAGAAGGTGAAGAAGAAGAAGGTTAAGAAGAAAGAAGAAGAAGGTGAAGAAGAAGAAGGTGAAGAACGTGAAGAAGAAGAAGGTGAAGAAGAAGGTGAAGAATGTGAAGAATGTGAAGAAGAAGAAGGTTAATAAGAAGAAGAAGATGAAGGTGAAAATGAAGAAGAAGTTGAAGGTAAATGTGAATGTGAAGAGGAAGGTGAAGAAAAAGAAGAAGGTGAAGGTGGAGAAGAAGAATAAGGTTAAGAAGAAGAAGGTTAGGAAGAAGGTGAAGAAGAAGGTAAGGAAGAAGAAGAAGAAGAAGGTTAATAAGAAGAAGAAGATGAAGGTGAAAATGAAGAAGAAGTTGAAGAAGAAGAAGAAGATGGTGAATAAGAAGAAGGTGAAGGTGAAAATGAGGTTGAAGGTGAATGTGAAGAAGAAGAAGGTGAAGAAGAAGAAGAAGGTTAAGAAGAAAGTGAAGAAGGTGAAGGTGAAGAAGAAGAAGGTGAATAATAAGAAGAAGGTGAATAAGAAGAAGGAGAAGGTGAAGAATGTGAAGAATAAGAAGGTGAAGAAGAGAAGGTAAAGAAGGTGAAGAAGGTGAAGAAGAAGAAGAAAAAGAAGGTGAAGGTGAAAATGAAGTTGAAGTGAATGTGAAGAAGAAGAAGGTGAAGAAGAAGAAGAAGAAGGTTAAGAAGAAAGTGAAGAAGGTGAAGGTGAAGAAGGTGAAGAAGGTGAAGGTGAAGAAGAAGAAGAAGAAGAAGAAGAAGAAGAAGAAGGTGGTGAAGAAGAGGAAGAAGGTGAAGAAGAAAAAGAAGGTGAATAATAAGTAGAAGGTGAATAAGAAGAAGATGTAGAAGAAGAAGATAGTGAAGAAGAAGGTGAAGAAGAAGGTAAAGAAGAAGAAGGTGAAAAATGTGAAGAAGAAAAAGAAGAAGGTGAATAATAAGAAGACGATGAAGAAGATGAAGGTGAAGAAGAAGAAGGTGAAGAAGAAGAAGGTGAAGAAGAAGAAGGTGAAGACGAAGGTGAAGGTGAAAATGAAGAACTTGAAGGTGTATGTGAAGAAGAAGGTGAATAAGGTGAATAAGAATGTGAAGAAGAAGAAGGTGAAGGTGAAGGTGAAGAAAAAGGGTAAGGTGAAGAAGAAAGTGAAGAAGGTGAAGAAGAAGGTGAAGAATGTGAAGAAGAATGTGAAGAAAAGAAGGTGAAGAAGATGAAGGTGAAGACGAAGAAGAAGAAGGTGAAGAATGTGAATAAGAAGAAGAAGAAGAAGGTGAAGAATGTGAATGAGAAGAAGAAGAAGAAGAAGAAGGTGAAGGTGAAAATGAAGAAGAACTTGAAGGTGTATGTGAAGAAGAAGGTGAATAAGAAGAAGGTGAAGAATGTGAAGAAGAAGAAGGTTAGGAAGAAGGTGAAGAAGAAGAAGAAGAAGAAGGTTAAGAAGAAGATGAAGAAGGTGAAGAAGAAGGTGAAGAAGAAGAAGAATGTGAAGAAAAGGAGGTGAAGAAGAAGTAAAAGAAGGTGAAGAAGACGAAGAAGAAAAGGAAGAAGGTCAAGAAGAAGGCGAAGAAGAAGGTTAAGAATATGAAGAAGATGAAGAAGGTGAAGAAGAGAAGGTAAAGAAGGTGAAGAAGAAGAATGTGAAGAATGTAAAGAAGAAGGTGAAGAAGAAGAAGAAGAAGAAGAATAGGAAGGTGATGAAGAAGAAGAAGGTGATGAAGAAGAAGGTGAAGAATAAGGTGACGAAGAAGAAGGTGAAGAAGGTGAAGAAGAAGAAGAAGGTCAAAAAGAAGGTGAAGAAGGTGGAGAAGAAGAAGATGGTGAAGAAGAAGGTGAAGATGAAGGTGAAAATGAAGAAGTTGAAGGTGAATGTGAAGAAGAAGGTGAAGAAGAAGAAGGTTAAGAAGGTGAAGAATAAGAAGGTGAAGAAGAATGTGAAGAATGTAAAGAAGAAGAAGAAGGTTAAGAAGAAGAAGAAGAGGAAGAAGGTGAAGAAGAAGAAGAAGGTGAAGAAGAAGAAGGTGAAGAATAAGAAGAAGGTGAAGAAGAAGAAGGTGAAGAAGGTGAAGAAGAAGAAGGTCAAGAAGAAGGTGAAGAAGGTAGAGAAGAAGAAGATGGTGAAGAAGAAGAAGAAGGTGAAGATGAAGGTGAAAATGAAGAAGAAGGTGAAGAAGAAGGTGAAGAAGTAGAAGGTTAAGAAGGTGAAGAATAAGGAGGTGAAGAAGAATGTGAAGAATGTAAAGAAGAAGAAGAAGGTTAAGAAGAAGAAGAAGAGGAAGAAGGTGAAGAAGAAGAAGAAGGTGAAGAAGAAGAAGGTGAAGAAGGTGAAGAATAAGAAGAAGGTGAAGAAGGTGAAGAAGAATGTGAAGAAGGTGAAGAAGAAGAAGGTGAAGAAGGTGAATAATAAGAAGAAGGTGAAGAAGAATGTGAAGAATGTAAAGAAGAAGAAGGTTAAGAAGAAGAAGAAGAAGAAGGTGAAGAAGAAGAGGGTGAAGAAGAAGAAGGTGAAGAAGAAGAAGAAGAAGAAGAAGGTGAATGTGAAGAAGGTGAAGAAAAAGGTGAAGAAGAAGATGATGAATAAGAAGAAGGTGAAGAAGAAGGTAAAGAAGGTGAAGAAGGTGAAGAAGAAGAAGAAGGTGAAGAAGAAGGTGAAGAAGAAGAAGAAAGTGAAGAAAAGAAGGTGAAGAAGAAGAAGGTGAAGAGGAAGAAGAGGGTGAAGAAGGTGAAGAAGAAGAAGAAGAAGAAGAAGAAGGTAAAGAAGAAGAAGATGGTGAATAAAAAGAAGGTGAAGGTGAAGGTGAAAATGAAGTTGAAGGTGAATGTGAAGAAGAAGAAGGTGAAGAAGAAGAAGAAGGTTAAGAATAAAGTGAAGAAGGTGAAGGTGTAGAAGAAGATGGTGAAGAAGAAGGTAAAGAAGAAGAAGAAGAAGAAGGTGAACGTGAAGGTGAAAAATGTGAAGAAGAAGATGGTGAAGAAGAAGAAGAAGAAGGTGAAGGTGAAAATGAAGAAGTTGAAGGTGGTAAAAAAGAAGAAGAAGAAGGTGAAGAAGGTGAAGAAGAATGTGAAGAATGTAAAGAAGAAGAAGAAGGTTAAGAAGAAGAAGAAGAGGAAGAAGGTGAAGAAGAAGAAGAAGAAGGTGAAGAAGAAGAAGGTGAAGAATGAGAAGAAGGTGAAGAAGAAGAAGGCGAAGAAGGTGAAGAAGAAGAAGGTCAAGAAGAAGGTGAAGAAGGTAGAGAAGAAGAAGATGGTGAAGAAGAAGAAGAAGGTGAAGATGAAGGTGAAAATGAAGAAGAAGGTGAAGAAGAAGGTGAAGAATAAGAAGAAGGTGAAGAAGAATGTGAAGAATGTAAAGAAGAAGAAGAAGAAGGTTAAGAAGAAGAAGAAGAGGAAGAAGGTGAAGAAGAAGAAGAAGGTGAAGAAGAAGAAGGTGAAGAAGGTGAAGAATAAGAAGAAGGTGAAGAAGAATGTGAAGAAGGTGAAGAAGAAGAAGGTGAAGAAGGTGAATAATAAGAAGAAGGTGAAGAAGAATGTGAAGAATGTAAAGAAGAAGAAGGTTAAGAAGAAGAAGGTGAAGAAGAAGAGGGTGAAGAAGAAGAAGGTGAAGAAGAAGAAGAAGGTGAATGTGAAGAAGGTGAAGAAAAAGGTGAAGAAGAAGATGATGAATAAGAAGAAGAAGGTGAAGAAGAAGGTAAAGAAGGTGAAGAAGGTGAAGAAGAAGGTAAAGAAGGTGAAGAAGAAGAAGAAGAAGGTGAAGAAGAAGAAGATGAAGAAGAAGGTGAAGAAGAAGAAGAAAGTGAAGAAAAGAAGGTGAAGGTGAAGACGAAGAAGGTGAAGAGGAAGAAGAGGGTGAAGAAGGTGAAGAAGAAGAAGAAGAAGGTGAAGAAGAAGGTGAAGAAGAAGAAGAATGTGAAGAAAAGGAGGTGAAGAAGAAGTAAAAGAAGGTGAAGAAGACGAAGAAGAAAAGGAAGAAGGTCAAGAAGAAGGCGAAGAAGAAGGTTAAGAATATGAAGAAGATGAAGAAGGTGAAGAAGAGAAGGTAAAGAAGGTGAAGAAGAAGAATGTGAAGAATGTAAAGAAGAAGGTGAAGAAGAAGAAGAAGAAGAAGAATAGGAAGGTGATGAAGAAGAAGAAGGTGATGAAGAAGAAGGTGAAGAATAAGGTGACGAAGAAGAAGGTGAAGAAGGTGAAGAAGAAGAAGAAGGTCAAAAAGAAGGTGAAGAAGGTGGAGAAGAAGAAGATGGTGAAGAAGAAGGTGAAGATGAAGGTGAAAATGAAGAAGTTGAAGGTGAATGTGAAGAAGAAGGTGAAGAAGAAGAAGGTTAAGAAGGTGAAGAATAAGAAGGTGAAGAAGAATGTGAAGAATGTAAAGAAGAAGAAGAAGGTTAAGAAGAAGAAGAGGAAGAATAAGAAGAAGGTGAAGAAGAAGAAGGTGAAGAAGGTGAAGAAGGTGAAGAAGAAGAAGGTCAAGAAGAAGGTGAAGAAGGTAGAGAAGAAGAAGATGGTGAAGAAGAAGAAGAAGGTGAAGATGAAGGTGAAAATGAAGAAGAAGGTGAAGAAGAAGGTGAAGAAGTAGAAGGTTAAGAAGGTGAAGAATAAGAAGGTGAAGAAGAATGTGAAGAATGTAAAGAAGAAGAAGAAGGTTAAGAAGAAGAGGAAGAAGGTGAAGAAGAAGAAGAAGGTGAAGAAGAAGAAGGTGAAGAAGGTGAAGAATAAGAAGAAGGTGAAGAAGGTGAAGAAGAATGTGAAGAAGGTGAAGAAGAAGAAGGTGAAGAAGGTGAATAATAAGAAGAAGGTGAAGAAGAATGTGAAGAATGTAAAGAAGAAGAAGGTTAAGAAGAAGAAGAAGAAGAAGGTGAAGAAGAAGAGGGTGAAGAAGAAGAAGGTGAATGTGAAGAAGGTGAAGAAAAAGGTGAAGAAGAAGATGATGAATAAGAAGAAGAAGGTGAAGAAGAAGGTAAAGAAGGTGAAGAAGGTGAAGAAGAAGAAGAAGGTGAAGAAGAAGGTGAAGAAGAAGAAGAAAGTGAAGAAAAGAAGGTGAAGAAGAAGAAGGTGAAGAGGAAGAAGAGGGTGAAGAAGGTGAAGAAGAAGAAGAAGAAGGTAAAGAAGAAGAAGATGGTGAATAAAAAGAAGGTGAAGGTGAAGGTGAAAATGAAGTTGAAGGTGAATGTGAAGAAGAAGAAGGTGAAGAAGAAGAAGAAGGTTAAGAATAAAGTGAAGAAGGTGAAGGTGTAGAAGAAGATGGTGAAGAAGAAGGTAAAGAAGAAGAAGAAGAAGAAGGTGAACGTGAAGGTGAAAAATGTGAAGAAGAAGATGGTGAAGAAGAAGAAGAAGGTGAAGGTGAAAATGAAGAAGTTGAAGGTGGTAAAAAAGAAGAAGAAGAAGGTGAAGAATGTGAAGAAGAAAAAGAAGGTGAATAATAATAAGAAGAAGAAGAATAGGAAGGTGATGAAGAAGAAGAAGGTGATGAAGAAGAAGGTGAAGAATAAGGTGACGAAGAAGAAGGTGAAGAAGGTGAAGAAGAAGAAGAAGGTCAAAAAGAAGGTGAAGAAGGTGGAGAAGAAGAAGATGGTGAAGAAGAAGGTGAAGATGAAGAAGTTGAAGGTGAATGTGAAGAAGAAGGTGAAGAAGAAGAAGGTTAAGAAGGTGAAGAATAAGAAGAAGGTGAAGAAGAATGTGAAGAATGTAAAGAAGAAGAAGAAGGTTAAGAAGAAGAAGAAGAGGAAGAAGGTGAAGAAGAAGAAGAAGAAGGTGAAGAAGAAGAAGGTGAAGAATGAGAAGAAGGTGAAGAAGAAGAAGGCGAAGAAGGTGAAGAAGAAGAAGGTCAAGAAGAAGGTGAAGAAGGTAGAGAAGAAGAAGATGGTGAAGAAGAAGAAGAAGGTGAAGATGAAGGTGAAAATGAAGAAGAAGGTGAAGAAGAAGGTGAAGAATAAGAAGAAGGTGAAGAAGAATGTGAAGAATGTAAAGAAGAAGAAGAAGAAGGTTAAGAAGAAGAAGAAGAGGAAGAAGGTGAAGAAGAAGAAGAAGGTGAAGAAGAAGAAGGTGAAGAAGGTGAAGAATAAGAAGAAGGTGAAGAAGAATGTGAAGAAGGTGAAGAAGAAGAAGGTGAAGAAGGTGAATAATAAGAAGAAGGTGAAGAAGAATGTGAAGAATGTAAAGAAGAAGAAGGTTAAGAAGAAGAAGGTGAAGAAGAAGAGGGTGAAGAAGAAGAAGGTGAAGAAGAAGAAGAAGGTGAATGTGAAGAAGGTGAAGAAAAAGGTGAAGAAGAAGATGATGAATAAGAAGAAGAAGGTGAAGAAGAAGGTAAAGAAGGTGAAGAAGGTGAAGAAGAAGGTAAAGAAGGTGAAGAAGAAGAAGAAGAAGGTGAAGAAGAAGAAGATGAAGAAGAAGGTGAAGAAGAAGAAGAAAGTGAAGAAAAGAAGGTGAAGGTGAAGACGAAGAAGGTGAAGAGGAAGAAGAGGGTGAAGAAGGTGAAGAAGAAGAAGAAGAAGGTAAAGAAGAAGGTGAAGAAGAAGAAGATGGTGAATAAAAAGAAGGTGAAGGTGAAGGTGAAAATGAAGTTGAAGGTGAATGTGAAGAAGAAGAAGGTGAAGAAGAAGAAGGTTAAGAATAAAGTGAAGAAGGTGAAGGTGTAGAAGAAGATGGTGAAGAAGAAGGTAAAGAAGAAGAAGAAGAAGGTGAACGTGAAGGTGAAAAATGTGAAGAAGAAGATGGTGAAGAAGAAGAAGAAGGTGAAGGTGAAAATGAAGAAGTTGAAGGTGGTAAAGAAGAAGAAGAAGAAGAAGGTGAAGAATGTGAAGAAGAAAAAGAAGGTGAATAATAAGAAGGTGAATAAGAAGAAGGTGTAGAAGAAGAAGATGGTGAAGAAGAAGAAAAAGAAGAAGGTGAAGGTAAAAAATGTGAAGAAGAAGAAGATGGTGAAGAAGAAGAAGGTGAAGGTGAAGAAGAAGGTGAAGAAGGTAAAGAAGAAGAAGAAGGTAAAGGTGAAGAAGAAGAAGGTTAAGAAGAAGTAGAAGAAGAAGAAGGTGAAGAAGGTGAAGGTGAAGAAAAAGGTGAAGAAGGTGAAGAAGAAGAAGGTGGTGAAGAAGAAGGTGAAGAAGAAGGTGAAGAAGGTGAAGAAGAAGAAGGTGAAGAACGTGAAGAATGTGAAGAAGAAGAAGAAGAAGAAGGTGAAGAAGAACGTGAAGAAGAAGATGAAGGAGAAGGTGAAGAAGAAGGTGAAGAAGAAGAAGGTGAAGAAGGTTTAGAATAAGAAGGTGAAGAAGAGAAGGTAAAGAAGGTGAAGAAGGTGAAGAAGAAGATGAAGGTGAAGAAGGTGAAGAAGGTAAAGAAGAAGAAGGTGAAGAATGTGAAGAAGAAAAAGAAGAAGGTGAATAATAAGAAGAAGGTGAATAAGAAGAAGGTGTAGAAGAAGAAGATGGTGAAGAAGAAGAAGAAAAAGGTGAAGGTGAAAAATGTGAAGAAGAAGAAGAAGAAGAAGGTGAAGGTGAAAATGAAGAAGAAGTTGAAGGTAAATGTGAATGTGAAGAAGGAGGTGAAGAAAAAGAAGAAGGTGGTGAAGAAGGTGAAGAAGGTGAAGACGAAGAAGAGGGTGAAGAAGGTGAATACGAAGAAGGTGAAGAAGAAGAAGAAAGGGTAAAGAAGGTGAAGAAGAAGGTGAAGAAGGTGAAGAAGAAGAAGAAGGTGAAGAAAAAGAAGGTTAAGGTGAAGAAAAAGAAGGTTAAGGTGAAGAAGAAAGTGAAGAAGAAGGTGAAGAATGTGAAGAATAAAAAGAAGAAGGTGAATAAGGTGAAGAAGAAGAAGAAGAAGAAGAAGGTGGTGATGAAGAAGAAGGTGAAGAAGAAGAAGAAGAAGGTGGTGAAGAATAGGAAGACGGTGAAGAAGAAGAAGAACAAGGTGAATAATAAGTAGAAGGTGAATAAGAAGAAGGTGTAGAAGAAGATAATGAAGAAGGTGAAGAAGAAGGTAAAGAAGGTGAAGAAGAAGGTGAAGAAAAGAAGGTGAAGAAGATGAAGAAGAAGAAGGTAAAGAAGGAGGTGAAGAAGAAGGTAAAGAATAAGTTGAAGAAGAAGAAGGTGAAGAAGAAGGTGAAGAAGGTGAAGAAGAAGAAGGTTAAGAATGTGAAGAAGGTAAAGAAGAAGAAGAAGGTCAAGAAGAAGGTAAAGAAGGTAAAGCAGGTGAAGAAGGTGAAGAAGAAGGTGAAAAAGAAGAAGAAGAAAGTGAAGAAAAGGTGAAGAAGGTGAAGAAGAAGGAGACGAAGAAGGTGAAGAAGGTAAAGAAGAAGTTGAAGAAGAAGGTGAAGAAGGTGAAGAAGAAGGTTAAGAAGAAAGTGAAGAAGGTGAAGATGAAGGAGACGAAGAAGGTGAAGAAGGTAAAGAAGAAGTTGAAGAAGAATAAGAAGGTGAAGAAGGTGAAGAAGGTGAAGAAGGTGAAGAAGGTTAAGAAGAAGAAGAAGGTGAAGAAAAAGAAAAAGAAGGTTAGGAAGAGGAAGGTAAAGAAGGTGAAGAACAAGAAGGTGAAGAAGGTTGTAAAGAAGAAGGTGAAGAGGAAGAAGGTGAAGAAGAAGAAGGTGGTGAAGAAGAAGGTGAAGAAGAAGGTTAAGAAGAAGGTGAAGAAGGTAAAGAAGAAGGTGAAGAAGGTAAAGAAGAAGACGAAGATGGTGAAGAAGAAGGTGAAGGTAAAAATGAAGAAGGTGAAGAAGGTAAAGAAGAAGAAGAAGATGGTGAAGAAGAAGGTGAAGGTGAAAATGAAGAAGAAGAAGGTGAAGAAGGTGAAGAAGAAGGTGAGGAAGAACGTGAAGAAAAAGAAGAAGGTGAAGAAAAGAAAGTGAAGAAGGTGAAGAAGAAGATGAAGGTGAAGAAGGTGAAGAAGAAGAATAAGGTGAAGGTGGAGAAGAAGAAGATAAGATAATAGATAGATAAGATACTTTAATAATCCCACAACGGGGAAATTTACTTGCTACAGCAGCGGAAGGAGGGAAAGAAAAAACAGTGTACATATTTACAGAAAAATTTACAGGAAAAAATTACAGATTTACAGAAAGTATAAAAACAGGTATGTACAAGAGACTACAACATGATCAAGTGCAGGTGTTGTAAAGTCTCACAGCAGCAGGGATGAAAGACCTGCGGAACCTCTCCCTCTTACACCGTGGATGTAACAGTCTGCTGCTGAAGGAGCTGCTCAGAGACCCCACAGTGTCGTGTAGGGGGTGAGAGGTGTTGTCCATGATGGATGTCAGCTTAGCTAACATCCTCCTCTCACCCACCTCCTCTGTGGAGTCCAGAGGACAGTCCAGGACAGAGCTCGCTCTTCTAATAAGTCTGTTGAGTCTGCTCCTGTCCCTGTCCGTGCTGCCCCCTCTCCAGCAGACCACAGCATAAAAGATGGCTGAGGCCACCACAGAGTCATAGAAAGTCCTAAGGAGAGCTCTGCATACTCCGAAGGACCTCAGCCTCCTCTGCAGGTGGAGACGGCTCTGGCCCTTCTTGTAGAGAGCATGGGTATTGTCAGTCCAGTCCAGTTTATTGTTCAGGTGAACACCCAGGAATTTGTAACTCTGCACCACCTCTATGTCCAATCCCTGGATGTTCACCGGTGTAAAGTGTGGTGCATTCCTCCGGAAGTTTACCACCATCTCCTTCGTCTTGCCCGTGTTGAGCTGAAGCTGGTTTAGCTCACACCAGCTGACGAAGTCCCTGATGACGGTCCTATATTCCAGATCGTCCCCGTCTGAAACACGTCCAACGACGGCTGTATCATCTGAGAACTTCTGGATGTGGCAGTGGGCGGTGTTGTGGGTGAAGTCCGATGTGTAGAGGGTGAAGAGGAAGAGGGAGAGCACCGTACCCTGAGGGGCACCTGTGCTGCAGAGCACCACGTCAGACACACAATGCTGGAGCTTCACAAACTGTGGTCTGTTGGTGAGGTAGTCTGTTGTCCATGCAGCCAGGTGTTGGTCTACTCCCACCCTTTCCATCTTCCCTCTGAGCAGTGAAGGCTGGATGGTGTTAAATGCACTGGAGAAGTCAAAAAACATGACCCTCACAGCGCTCTTGCCATCCTCCAGGTGGAGCAGTGATCTGTGCAGCAGGTAGATCACTGCGTCCTCCACCCCGATCCCAGGCTGGTAGGCAAACTGCAGGGGGTCCAGCTGTGCGCCCACCAGCGGTCGCAGGTGCCGTAGGATGATCCTCTCCATAGTCTTCATCAGGTGAGAAGTCAGGGCAACAGGCCTGAAATGGTTAGGCTCCTTGGGGCGCGGCGTCTTTGGTACCGGGACCACACAGGAGGTCTTCCACAGGGCCGGGACCTTCTCCAGGCTCAGGCTCAGGTTGAATAAGCGCCTGATGACACCACAGAGCTGGTCAGCACAGTCCTTAAGTAGCCTGGGGCTGATGCCGTCCGGGCCTGGCGCCTTCCTTGCCTTGATCTTTTTGAGTTGACTCCTCACCTGATCATCTGTTATGGAGAGGGGGGAGGAGGATGACTGGGGTGGGGGTGGTAAGTGTTGAGGGTGTCAGGGGGGGGGGTTGAACTGGTGAGTGGGTGGGGGTTGGGTGTTGAAGGTGTTGAGGGTGTCAGGCTGAGGAGTTGAGGGGCAGGGGGAAGGGGGGCCCGCCAGGGGAGGTGTGAATAGGGGTGAGGGGGAGTGAGAGAGGGAGGGGGGGCAGAATCAAATCTGTTGAAGAACAGATTCAGTTCATCTGCCCAGTCCTTGTCCCCTCTTACTGGGTTCCTCCCCACTCCTTTACCATGGCCTGCGATGGTCTGCAGTCCTCTCCAGACGTCCCTGGCGTTGTTCTGCTCCAGACGCTTCTCCAGTTTCCCTTTGTAGCTGTCCTTCCCCTTCCTGATCATCAGCCGGAGTTCCCTCTGGACTCTCCGCAGATCCTCTTTGTCCCCCGATCTGAAGACCCTCCTCTTCTCGTTCAGCAGGGCCTTAATCTCGGGGGTCACCCAGGGTTTGTTGTTGGGAAAACACCGTACCAACTTGGAGGGCACAGTGTTCTCCACACAGAAATTAATATAGTCCGTGATGCAGTCGGTCATGCTGTTGATGTCACTGCCGTGGGGGCTAAGGTTAAGTTGAAGAAGAATGTGAAGAAGGTCAAGAAGAAGGTGAAGAAGAAGAAGAATGTGAAGAAGAAGAGGAAGGTGAAGATGAAGAAGAAGGTAAAAAAGAAGAAGGTGGTGAAGAAGGAGGTGAAGGTGAAGAAGAAGAAGGTGAAAAGGGTGAAGAACGTGAAGAATGTAAAGAAGATGAAGAAGAAGAAGAAGAAGAAGAAGAAGAAGGTGAAGATGAAGAAGAAGGTGAAGAAGAAGAAGATGAAGAAGGTAAAGAAGAAGAAGGTGAAGAAGAAGGTAACCAGACATGCGGTTGGAGCACATGGGAAGTAATACTCTGGCGCTGCAGTCAGGGAAAGCCAGGCCTAAAAGGAGGAGGGAAGAGGCTGATAGGCTGAGGGGTGAGTCTGTAGGCGAGTCTGTAGGCAGGAAAAGGGAGGGGCCAATCACACCTCTGCACCTGCAAGAGAACAGGAAGGAGAAGGGGAGAGACAAGGAGCACCAAAAGGGAAAAACAACAGCACAAAACAGACAGAACCAACCCATGACAAGAACGTGAAGAAGAAGAAGAAGAAGGTGAAGGTGAAGAAGGTGAAGAAGAAGAAGGTGAAGGTGAAGGTGAAGAAAAGAAGGTGAAGAAGATGAAGAAGATGAAGGTGAAAATGAAGAACTTGAAGTTGTATGTGAAGAAGAAGGTGAATAAGGTGAATAAGAAGAATGTGAAGAAGAAGAAGGTGAAGGTGAAGAAAAAGGGTAAGGTGAAGAAGAAGGTGAAGGTGAAGAAGAAGAAGGTAAAGAAGAAGGTGAAGAAGGTGAAGAAGAAGAAGGTTAAGAAGAAAGAAGAAGAAGGTGAAGAAGAAGAAGA
Organism: Pampus argenteus; assembly: GCA_036937835.1. NCBI lineage: Eukaryota > Metazoa > Chordata > Actinopteri > Scombriformes > Stromateidae > Pampus > Pampus argenteus. Next base: position 25,348,342 of record CM072864.1, on the reverse strand, counting down.
AGAAGAAGAAGAAGGTGAAAATGAAGAAGAAGTTGAAGGTAAATGTGAATGTGAAGAAGAAGGTGAAGAAAAAGAAGAAGGTGAAGGTGGAGAAGAAAAATAAGGTGAAGAAGAAGAAGGTTAGGAAGAAGGTGAAGAAGAAGGTAAGGAAGAAGAAGAAGAAGAAGAAGAAGGTTAATAAGAAGAAGATGAAGGTGAAAATTAAGAAGTTGAAGGTAAATGTGAATGTGAAGAAGAAGGTGAAGAAAAAGAAGAAGGTGAAGGTGGAGAAGAAGAATAAGGTGAAGAAGAAGAAGGTTAGGAAGAAGGTGAAGAAGAAGGTAAGGAAGAAGGTGAAGAAGGTGAAGAAGCAGGTCAAGAAGAAGGTAAAAAAGAAGAAGAAGAAAGTGAAGAAAAGGTGAAGAAGGTGAAGAAGAAGGAGACGAAGAAGGTGAAGAAGGTAAAGAAGTTGAAGAAGAAGGTGAAGAAGAAGAAGTTTAAGAAGAAAGTGAAAAAGGAGACGAAGAAGGTGAAGAAGAAGGTAAAGAAGAAGTTGAAGAAGAAGAAGAAGGTGAAGAAAAAGAAGGTTAGGAAGAGGAAGGTAAAGAAGGTGAAGAACAAGAAGGTGAAGAAGGTGGTAAAGAAGAAGGTGAAGAGGAAGAAGGTGAAGAAGAAGAAGGTGGTGAAGAAGAAGGTTAAGAAGAAGGTGAAGAAGGTAAAGAAGAAGAAGGTGAAGAAGGTAAAGAAGAAGACGAAGATGTGAAGAAGAAGGTGAAGAAGGTGAAGAAGAATGTGAAGAAGAAGAAGATGAAGAAGAAGAAGGTGAAGAAGGTAAAGAAGAAGATGAAGGAGAAGAAGGTGAAGAAGGTAAAGAAGAAGAAGAAGGTGAAGAAGAGAAAGTGAAGAAGGTGAAGAAGATGAAGGTGAAGAAGAAGAGGAAGGTGAAGATGAAGAAGAAGGTAAAAAAGAAGAAGGTGGTGAAGAAGGAGGTGAAGGTGAAGAAGAAGAAGGTGAAGAAGGTGAAGAACGTGAAGAATGTGAAGAAGAAAAAGAAGGTGAAAAGGGTGAAGAACGTGAAGAATGTAAAGAAGATGAAGAAGAAGAAGAAGAAGGTAAAGAAGAAGAAGAAGGTGAAGAAGAAGAAGAGGAAGAAGGTGAAGAAGAAGAAGAAGAAGAAGGTGAAGAAGGTGAAGAAGGTGAAGAATAAGAAGAAGGTGAAGAAGAATATGAAGAATGTAAAGAAGAAGAAGGTTAAGAAGAAGAAGAAGAAGAAGAGGGTGAAGAAGAAGAACGTGAAGAAGAAGAAGGTGAAGGTGAAGAAAAAGGGTAAGGTGAAGAAGAAGAAGAAGATGAAGAAGATGAAGGTGAAGAAGAAGAAGGTGAAGAAGAAGAAGGTGAAGAAGAAGAAGAAGGTGAAGGTGAAAATGAAGAACTTGAAGTTGTATGTGAAGAAGAAGGTGAATAAGGTGAATAAGAAGAATGTGAAGAAGAAGGTGAAGGTGAAGAAAAAGGGTAAGGTGAAGAAGAAAGTGAAGAAGAAGGTGAAGAAGGTGAAGAAGAAGGTAAAGAAGAAGGTGAAGAAGAAGGTAAAGAAGAAGGTGAAGAAGGTGAAGAAGGTGAAGAAGAAGAAGGTTAAGAAGAAAGAAGAAGAAGGTGAAGAAGAAGAAGGTGAAGAACGTGAAGAAGAAGAAGGTGAAGAAGAAGGTGAAGAACGTGAAGAATGTGAAGAAGAAGAAGAAGAAGAAGGTTAATAAGAAGAAGAAGATGAAGGTGAAAATGAAGAAGAAGTTGAAGGTAAATGTGAATGTGAAGAGGAAGGTGAAGAAAAAGAAGAAGGTGAAGGTGGAGAAGAAGAATAAGGTGAAGAAGAAGAAGGTTAGGAAGAAGGTGAAGAAGAAGGTAAGGAAGAAGAAGAAGAAGAAGGTTAATAAGAAGAAGAAGATGAAGGTGAAAATGAAGAAGAAGTTGAAGAAGAAGAAGAAGATGGTGAATAAGAAGAAGGTGAAGGTGAAAATGAGGTTGAAGGTGAATGTGAAGAAGAAGAAGGTTAAGAAGAAAGTGAAGAAGGTGAAGGTGAAGAAGGTGAAGAAGGTGAAGGTGAAGAAGAAGAAGAAGAAGAAGAAGAAGAAGAAGAAGGTGGTGAAGAAGAGGAAGAAGGTGAAGAAGAAAAAGAAGGTGAATAATAAGTAGAAGGTGAATAAGAAGAAGATGTAGAAGAAGAAGATAGTGAAGAAGAAGGTGAAGAAGAAGGTAAAGAAGAAGAAGGTGAAAAATGTGAAGAAGAAAAAGAAGAAGGTGAATAATAAGAAGAAGATGAAGAAGATGAAGGTGAAGAAGAAGAAGGTGAAGAAGAAGAAGGTGAAGACGAAGGTGAAGGTGAAAATGAAGAACTTGAAGGTGTATGTGAAGAAGAAGGTGAATAAGGTGAATAAGAATGTGAAGAAGAAGAAGGTGAAGGTGAAGGTGAAGAAAAAGGGTAAGGTGAAGAAGAAAGTGAAGAAGGTGAAGAAGAAGGTGAAGAATGTGAAGAAGAATGTGAAGAAAAGAAGGTGAAGAAGATGAAGGTGAAGACGAAGAAGAAGGTGAAGAATGTGAATAAGAAGAAGAAGAAGGTGAAGAATGTGAATGAGAAGAAGAAGAAGAAGGTGAAGAAGAAGGTTAAGAAGAAGATGAAGAAGGTGAAGAAGAAGGTGAAGAAGAAGAAGAATGTGAAGAAAAGGAGGTGAAGAAGAAGTAAAAGAAGGTGAAGAAGACGAAGAAGAAAAGGAAGAAGGTCAAGAAGAAGGCGAAGAAGGCGAAGAAGAAGGTTAAGAATATGAAGAAGATGAAGAAGGTGAAGAAGAGAAGGTGAAGAATGTGAAGAAGAAGAAGGTTAGGAAGAAGGTGAAGAAGAAGAAGAAGAAGAAAAAGGTGAAGAAGAAGGTTAAGAAGAAGATGAAGAAGGTGAAGAAGAAGGTGAAGAAGAAGAAGAATGTGAAGAAAAGGAGGTGAAGAAGAAGTAAAAGAAGGTGAAGAAGACGAAGAAGAAAAGGAAGAAGGTCAAGAAGAAGGCGAAGAAGGCGAAGAAGAAGGTTAAGAATATGAAGAAGATGAAGAAGGTGAAGAAGAGAAGGTAAAGAAGGTGAAGAAGAAGAATGTGAAGAATGTAAAGAAGAAGGTGAAGAAGAAGAAGAAGAAGAAGAATAGGAAGGTGATGAAGAAGAAGAAGGTGATGAAGAAGAAGGTGAAGAATAAGGTGACGAAGAAGAAGGTGAAGAAGAAAAAGAAGGTGAATAATAATAATAAGAAGAAGAATAGGAAGGTGATGAAGAAGAAGAAGGTGATGAAGAAGAAGGTGACGAAGAAGAAGGTGAAGAAGGTGAAGAAGAAGAAGAAGGTCAAAAAGAAGGTGAAGAAGGTGGAGAAGAAGAAGATGGTGAAGAAGAAGGTGAAGATGAAGGTGAAAATGAAGAAGTTGAAGGTGAATGTGAAGAAGAAGGTGAAGAAGAAGAAGGTTAAGAAGGTGAAGAATAAGAAGGTGAAGAAGAATGTGAAGAATGTAAAGAAGAAGAAGAAGGTTAAGAAGAAGAAGAAGAGGAAGAAGGTGAAGAAGAAGAAGAAGGTGAAGAATAAGAAGAAGGTGAAGAAGAAGAAGGTGAAGAAGGTGAAGAAGGTGAAGAAGAAGAAGGTCAAGAAGAAGGTGAAGAAGGTAGAGAAGAAGAAGATGGTGAAGAAGAAGAAGAAGGTGAAGATGAAGGTGAAAATGAAGAAGAAGGTGAAGAAGAAGGTGAAGAAGTAGAAGGTTAAGAAGGTGAAGAATAAGAAGAAGGTGAAGAAGAATGTGAAGAATGTAAAGAAGAAGAAGAAGGTTAAGAAGAAGAAGAAGAGGAAGAAGGTGAAGAAGAAGAAGAAGGTGAAGAAGAAGAAGGTGAAGAAGGTGAAGAATAAGAAGAAGGTGAAGAAGAATGTGAAGAAGGTGAAGAAGAAGAAGGTGAAGAAGGTGAATAATAAGAAGAAGGTGAAGAAGAATGTGAAGAATGTAAAGAAGAAGAAGGTTAAGAAGAAGAAGAAGAAGAAGAAGGTGAAGAAGAAGAGGGTGAAGAAGAAGAAGGTGAAGAAGAAGAAGAAGAAGAAGAAGGTGAATGTGAAGAAGGTGAAGAAAAAGGTGAAGAAGAAGATGATGAATAAGAAGAAGAAGGTGAAGAAAAAGGTAAAGAAGGTGAAGAAGGTGAAGAAGAAGAAGAAGAAGGTGAAGAAGAAGAAGATGAAGAAGAAGGTGAAGAAGAAGAAGAAAGTGAAGAAAAGAAGGTGAAGAAGGTGAAGACGAAGAAGGTGAAGAGGAAGAAGAGGGTGAAGAAGGTGAAGAAGAAGAAGAAGAAGAAGGTAAAGAAGAAGGTGAAGAAGAAGAAGATGGTGAATAAAAAGAAGGTGAAGGTGAAGGTGAAAATGAAGTTGAATGTGAAGAAGAAGAAGGTGAAGAAGAAGAAGAAGGTTAAGAATAAAGTGAAGAAGGTGAAGGTGTAGAAGAAGATGGTGAAGAAGAAGGTAAAGAAGAAGAAGAAGAAGAAGAAGAAGGTGAACGTGAAGGTGAAAAATGTGAAGAAGAAGATGGTGAAGAAGAAGAAGAAGGTGAAGGTGAGAATGAAGAAGTTGAAGGTGGTAAAAAAGAACAAGAAGAAGAAGAAGGTGAATAATAATAAGAAGAAGAAGAATAGGAAGGTGATGAAGAAGAAGAAGGTGATGAAGAAGAAGGTGAAGAATAAGGTGACGAAGAAGAAGGTGAAGAAGGTGAAGAAGAAGAAGAAGGTGAAGAAGAAGGTGAAGATGAAGGTGAAAATGAAGAAGTTGAAGGTGAATGTGAAGAAGAAGGTGAAGAAGAAGAAGGTTAAGAAGGTGAAGAATAAGAAGAAGGTGAAGAAGAATGTGAAGAATGTAAAGAAGAAGAAGAAGGTTAAGAAGAAGAAGAAGAAGAGGAAGAAGGTGAAGAAGAAGAAGAAGAAGGTGAAGAAGAAGAAGGTGAAGAAGAAGAAGGTGAAGAAGAAGGTGAAGAAGGTGGAGAAGAAGAAGATGGTGAAGAAGAAGAAGAAGGTGAAGATGAAGGTGAAAATGAAGAAGAAGGTGAAGAAGAAGAAGGTTAAGAAGGTGAAGAATAAGAAGAAGGTGAAGAATGTAAAGAAGAAGAAGAAGGTTAAGAAGAAGAAGAAGAGGAAGAAGGTGAAGAAGAAGAAGAAGAAGGTGAAGAAGAAGAAGGTGAAGAAGAAGAAGGTGAAGAAGAAGGTGAAGAAGGTGGAGAAGAAGAAGATGGTGAAGAAGAAGAAGAAGGTGAAGATGAAGGTGAAAATGAAGAAGAAGGTGAAGAAGAAGAAGGTTAAGAAGGTGAAGAATAAGAAGAAGGTGAAGAATGTAAAGAAGAAGAAGAAGGTTAAGAAGAAGAAGAAGAGGAAGAAGGTGAAGAAGAAGGTGAAGAAGAAGAAGGTGAAGAAGGTGAAGAATAAGAAGAAGGTGAAGAAGAATGTGAAGAAGGTGAAGAAGAAGAATGTGAAGAAGGTGAAGAAGAAGAAGAAGAAGAAGAAGAAGAAGAAGAAGGTGAATGTGAAGAAGGTGAAGAAAAAGGTGAAGAAGAAGATGATGAATAAGAAGAAGAAGGTGAAGAAGAAGGTAAAGAAGGTGAAGAAGAAGGTAAAGAAGGTGAAGAAGAAGAAGAAGAAGAAGGTGAAGAAGAAGAAGATGAAGAAGAAGGTGAAGAAGAAGAAGAAAGTGAAGAAAAGAAGGTGAAGAGGAAGAAGGTGAAGACGAAGAAGGTGAAGAGGAAGAAGAAGAAGATGAAGATGGTGAAAAAAAGAAGGTGAAGGTGAAGGTGAAAATGAAGTTGAAGGTGAATGTG